>ML830220.1:12727-47646 GCA_009831015.1 Picea engelmannii | reverse complement strand
TTTTTTCAATAAGATTGATGTTCTCCAAAAGAAGGGCCTACCTGGCCTGAAGGTCATTAATGACAAATTAATGACACTCCCTGATTATAAGAAAAGGTTGATTGAAGTGTCTAAGGATAGTTCCAAGTTTGCAAGGATACAGGGAAGCATCACAGGCAAAGAATTCATGGATGCCCTGCAGTTGGATATTAGTATCCAACACGAGATTCAACACATATTCATCATCAAGCCTACATTTTCTAAGTATACAGACATGGATGAAGTGTATCGGAGATTACTTAAAGTCACATTGCCAAATCATCTCAGATGGGAAGAACTTTGTGATCTACTCGATTAGTAGATGAGCTATCACTATCCAGTCACCTGTCTAGTTAGAAGAGGTTGCAAAGGCACCTCGCCAATGGACTACCCCAGAAATTTCAGCATGCAGTTGTACTGAGTCATCAAACGGTTTTTATTAGTTAAAGTAGTTAGACTAAAAATAGAAAGAGCACGTCCTGATCAGTTATGACAGGGACGTTTGTAATTTGAATTATAAATACTTCTACTCTCGAAGTATTGAGTGTTGTTGATTCGCACACCATATTGCTATCAAGCTATACTATTTTTGAAGAGATCTGCCATTAATAAAGAAGAAGCACTTTTACAGGATTCTTGCGTATGTTCACTGGTGACGTTGATTTTCTGAGTTAAATGTTTTTCTTTCTCTGTAATCATTTTGTTTTCTGAATCTAATCTTTATGAATAGCGTTATGTTGCAAGATTTATCTTTGATACCCTGTTTCCGATTCTAAATATTTAAATGTTTATCTTCTAATATCTTCAATTAAGAAATTCTTAACTGCTTGTTAGTTGAAGTTATTTTCCTCATCTGTTCTTCCGTCCATCACTTTAAATTACTAAAGATCCAGTGAGTATATTACCTCGCCCTGTGAAGGTTTTCTTTGGCATTTCTGGTTGTATCTAATATCTGATTGAATACAAACCCCATAGCCCAATGGATGTGTAGACCGTCTCAACCAACTTCAAAAAACTCTTTTACAACAAAACCAACAGTTTCTTTAACTAGCCTAATATCTGAAATTAAAAACAAAGCTAAATCATATAGAGAGATCCCTCTCTGAAGCTGGAAGGGCTAGATCCCATCTTTAAAAGTGGTTGGTTAAGGTTACCTTTGTAGATTTCTTCTTTTCAACCTCTAGGAAATTTACCAAGTGCTAACAAACCAAAAATGTCAAAGTGGGCCACTTCTGATTTGAGGCCGCTCCAATCCTCGTAAGGGGTATTATCCTTGATAGATCTATGAGGAGATCTGTTTTAGATGTATGTTTCACAATTAAGTTCTTCAACCCATAGTCTCTGTGGTAATGAATTTTCATGCAACATGCAAGATGCCATCTCCTTTAGAGATCTGTTTTTCCTCTCAACAACTCTGTTTGGCTGCAGAGTATAGGGAACTGTGTGCTTCAACTGGATCCCTGCCTCATGGAAAATATTATGGATCTCATGATTTACATACTCTCCTCTGGTATTAGTTTAGAGGACTATGATATTCTTTCTGGACTGTGTCTCAACCAAGGCTTTGAAATCTTTGAGGTGTTGAAAGACCTCAAATTTTTTCCTGAGAAAGTAGATACATGTAAAACGTGAGAAATCATCAACAAAAATAAGAACAAACCTCACTTTTTTGATGGATGGATGTGGAAAAGGACCCATAAGGTCACTGTGGATCATATCTAAAGGTGTATAAGCTTGTCAAGACTTTCCTTTGTCGAATTTCTCTTGAGGGTGGTTTCCGAGAACACATCCCTCACATACTCCCTTGGAGAAATGGATGTCTGGTAGACCATCAACTAATTTTTTCTTGCTAAGTTGTTGCATGTATCTAAAAGTCAAATGTCCAAACCTTTCATGCTATATCTTACTACTTTCATTAGCATGAGTAAGCAGTAAAGAATAATCAGGTTCAATGACTTTAGAAAAAGTATACAATCTAGACTGATGATTTACCTCACCAATAGAAACTCTAGAGTTGGTTTGCATGTCGTATATGTCCATAGAATTTGGTTTGAATATGAATTTCTTTCCAATGTTGGAATTCATCATCTTATACATGGAGAGAAGGTTGAAAAAAAGCTTGGGAACATGCAACACATTCTCAAAGCTTTTGTTGGTGAGCTCAATCCTTCCTTTGTCGGTGACTTCAACAGAAGAGTTGTCCCCCATCAGAATAGGAGGACCTTTTCATGCATCCAATGAAGAATATACTACTTCTAAGGCAACCATGTGATGTGATTCTCCTGAATCTATGATCCAAGCATTGAGAGAGGATTTGATGGCAATCAAGGCATGGCTAGAATTTCCTTTCTTGGAATTCAAATCTTCTAGCTTCTTCTTCTTTTCACCCTCAGGGATGCAATCTCCAAGGTTTTTTTTTTGAAGTATTTGAGACATCATATCTATTTGTTTTTTCCATGCATGCAGATTCTGAATGGAATCCTTTGTGACAGTATGCAGATTTCTCCCCTTTTCTTCCCTTTTCCCCTTTAGATCCAGAGGCATTGGTGAAGGGTTTTATGTACCCTTACTTCTTCAGATATGCATGAGATTTCCATTTATATTTATCTTTAGATTTATAATATTTGTGGCTTCCATCATGAACAGTGAGTGCATGACCCCTTGGGCCTTTGATTGTGCCCATGTTGATGAGCTTGTTTTTCTCTTGTTGTTATCAGACTAATCGGTAGGTGCGGACACTAATAGATCTCCCTAGATCCACCTGGATCTAGAACAAAACAGGACAGGACATGACTCTTTCCCTAAGTTTTGACCATTGAATCAACTAGTAGGAAGGAATAAGTAACATACCTTTATATCGCTTCCTAGGGTCTCTGTTACTCCTGCTTCACTCCGGTGCTCTCGTGAGGTCAATATCACGACAACACAAACCAACCAAAGTGAAGATAGCACAATATATTTGACTGTAAACCTATGTGTATGATAAAGGAATTACACAATAAAGTGGAAATAACTTTATGGGAAAGGGACATGCCACTGTATCATATTAATGGAAATTAAAGATTACAACCTGATCCTTGATGTCGCAAACTTTCTTTCGATGGTTCTTGGCTCCAACACAAACACCTGCTCAATCCTTGTATGAAGAATATCAAATCCTCTTGGTAGACTTGCTAGGGTCTCTAAGTTGTTGTTCAGGCTAAGTCCTTCACACAATTCTTTTCACCAATTCTCCAATGAATCTTTCTTAACCTTTTCCATGAGAATTCCCTCAATATATAGGAGAGAATGAATTAGTTACTTCGATAAGAATGATCCCAAAATATCTGGGAATCTAGTACAAAGATAACCATTCGAATGCCAACCCATCCTTCTAGAAGATTCCCTTCTAGAAACATCGAGAATTCATCTTTTTCCATGCTTTAGGAAGAGTTCGCACCCTAGCTATTCAACACAGTGCGAAAATTTTGCACCCTAGCTTAAGTCAACCTGCGAGAATCAGGCATTCTCACACCCAAATGTATTAACAGCCTGCGAACCTTCTTAAAAAATGAGTTTTCTAGGAAGAGATGAAAGTAACTTTTCTCAGGAGAAAGTTCTTATGAAGAGCCTGAGTACACCATCATTAATACATCATCATGATGACCAAAATCATGGGTAACAGAATTCCCCCCAAAGTATGAGGTTGGAATCAGTGACAGCTGAAAGACTTTGTAAGTTGCATGTGTGTGTCGGAAACTAGGAGCACACCTAATCAGAAACCTGCGAACAACCAAGCATATGCAGAATATCATATATATTAATTCTCAGGTAGGCATTCCCATACTCAGATCACATATTGATGACATTGTAGACATGGGTCATGGCCACCAATCATACACTATGGATCCATGCCGTCAAAATATAGAATAGCCACCAAGAATACACTATGGATCTATGCAAGAAATTTCAAATTAAGATGACATAGCCACGAGACATACACAGTGGATCTATGTGTCACAAATTATACATACTCCATCGCAACCTAGACAAGAAAGATGATATCTAGGGTCTTCAATGTCATCGCCCAAAGTACAAATTTAACCATGTGATTACATGTGTTGAAGTCGAACATGGCAGAAACCACTTGATTACCGGTCATTGATGAAACCGTTAACAAGTGCGAGGGAAATCACCATTGATGTCAATGAATCCCAAGGTACATTAGTACAATCCATCGAGTGTGAATGAATGAGTTGAAGTCGAACATTCGACGGAATCTTTTGATCATGGGTCAATGATGTAAATCCACTTTCGAAAGTGAGGAAACCTTCCATTGAGGCATGAAAGCTCCAAGGTACCAAAGAATTTCTAAGTCTTGATTCTGGATAATGAGTTGAATTCGACGGAACAAAACTTGTCACAGGAGGGCCTTGATGTATCCCCCATCAATGACACGAAATGAGTAACAGATTTTGAAGGTGAAACAGAGTATGATGTAAATTGAACGGGAAACAGGAGAGGCCAACACGGAGAGAATGAACAACTGCAGATGGCCGACTCAATATAGGTTTCATATGGACTTCTCTTGAACATATGAATGACACGACCAATGATTTGGCAGCATTGACTCCAAGACGACACAGGGAATGACCTTGTAGAAAATCGAATGAGAGACAAATGGATTTCTCAAACCGGCTTCAAATGATGAATAGGGGGTGCCATGTTCAAGAGCGACACTTACTGCCAATCAATACGAAGATGAAAAACATATCCCTTTCCCAAATTTTCCCCCACCATTTCTGGTGAGTACCTTTTTATTTTTATGCAAGCTTGAGGAGGATAACATATGCTTGTTGATGTAAGCTCATCCTTTGGATGAGTCCCTCGAAGTATGTTTAACGAACCCTAAGAAGGAGTGGTTCAGTCCCATTACGGGTCTGTCGATGTTTGTTTAACGAGTCCAGAGATAGAAAAATCGAAGGTTTTTCATGATTATAGAGTTTGGAAAAACACCTAAAAGAGAACTCTCTCAGTTCCTTTTTCTTAAAATAGTTTGGATGAGACCGAAAAAGAGATAAATTATCGCTCACCAAATGCTTACTTCAAATACTTTATTGAGCGTGAAAATAGAAAGGTCGCTCGACTATCTTTTCATGTGTAGAGAGTCTGAAAAGAGCTTAAAGAGGACTCCAGGGGGGTTCCTTTTTCATATAACCTTGTTGAGCCCAAAAAAGTGATAAAAGTATGCTCGATCACATTCTTATGTATTTTCGAGCGCAAGAACGGAAAAAGACCATGCTCGAGGTTTTATACAAAAACCATAAAAAACAATCAAATCACGCAATGACAAAGAAAAATATGTACACATCCCTGTATTTGACCATCGAAATCATTATGCCTGCAAAAGTTACACTCAAAATGACATTAGGTATTAAGGTTTAATAGATAAATAATCATAAAAAACCAAATGACATAGTAAAAGTAAATAAAAAGGAGTAAATACTCTTTTTACCACATCATTTTTACCTTTCCACTATTTGAGCTCAAAAACCCTGCTTTTACCCTCAAAGTTTGGTGTCATATTGCAGGAGTTACGAGTGTCCATTCAGCGAACCATCAACGATAGTAAGGTAGGATTTTTGTCTTTTACACTTTCATGGTTTAATTTTGCAATTTCATTGGTTAAATTTCATTTTTGGGTTGATTTTGCAAGCCCTACTTGCACATTTCCATTCTCGTAGGCAGGATACATGGGACTTGCGAGAATGGGGTATTCTCGCAGGTGAGCCTAAGACAGCTTGTGAGGTTCTCACACTGTGCACACAGGGCACCTGCGAGAACCACAAAGCTCAATTTTTTTTTTTAAATTTACCCAATGAACAAGAACCAAATCATGAAAAAAGTTGTTAATCTTCTTGTTGTGCATCTTATTCATATAATTGGCCATCAAAATGGTGCTTGAATGGCACGAAAGGGAGCATGAAGAAGACAATGAAATGGTCGGAAATCATCCACCTACTATTGCTTCTTTGAGAAACTGTGGACTCCTGAAGTACTTTCGTATCCCAGCTATGAGGGCCCAAGTTAGGTTGTTAGAGTACCTGGTGCGTATGTGGGACCCTGATCAGTAGGTATTTCATGTGGGGGTCCACACACTGTCCTTAGATATTGAGGAAATTTAATTTTTGACTGTATTGTTGCGGCGTGGGCATTATGTGAGCCTGATTGGTGGCAGAGGTGGTGGGCTACCCATGAGTGAGTACTGTTGTTTACACTGCATCCCTGAGGCAGAGAGAAAGAAAGGAAAAGTAGCTATTTGGGGGGTACGAGATTTGACCCTCCGTACTATCTTATTCACCATAGCTAGGATGGCTATAAGTTCTTCTCCTCACATGGCATTACAGAGTTACTTCCAGTATTCCATCGAGTGTACTGAACCTTGGGTATTCAACTGAGAAGATGTTGTGCTTCGTAGTATAAAAAAACAGTTGACCAAATGCAGACGAGGTGACCTGAAGCAATTCAGGTAGGGATATTTGTTGGTGTCTTTCTTCCTTGAGAGGGTCCCATTACTAAGGTTGCAAGTTGAGTGGAATATACCGGCTCCCAGGGATCCAAGGATGTTGAGATGGTGTCAGCTTATGGCCCGACACGTGGCTGGACCGATCATCAAGTATGATGATACTTTCTTTGACTAGATTCAACCACAGCTGTTGATGGTGGAAAACTATGCTTACGTCGGGTTGGATTTCCAAGGAGATCCGGATTTAGTAATTCCATAGGATGCTCAGTGGGGGGACCTTGGTAAGAGGTACACACATTTTCCTCTTTTTAAATGTTTTTTGAATTTTTATCATATTCGAATGTTTTTTTTTTATATGTTCATCCAAAGACTAATACAAAATTCATTTTTGATAACACAGATGTTGGACCTTACAGACCTCTTGGTACTTCTCCCATTCAACGGCGATGAGAGGTAGTAGTAGCACCACAATATGTTGAGCATTATCAGGTGGTGGAACAAAATCTAGAGGGCCTGACCGCAGATATTCCAGACATGTCTCTGGAAGAGGTTCCACGACGCGATCAACATCATACTGTAGGAGTGTTAGGATCCATGAGTCGACTGCTCCGTAGGGTTGCTCGGGCAGTCGTGTGTTACCATGAACGTCATCCATGATGCCACTTTGTAGAAGCTATGAGCTTTAGATTTTGACATTTTGGTCTTTGGACAAACTTTTTGTAAAAAACTCTTTTGATCGTTATATATACAGATGGATTCTACCGGTTTACCTTATATTGTGTGAATATTGATGTGATTGATTTATAAATGATTCAAATTTCTATCCAATACATAATTAGCCAATGCATTTGTTAATGTATTTAGACATCTAGGAATATGTTGATATTCAATGTGATCAAAATAACATTCCAAGAGGCGAATTCGCAAATACACCCGTAACAAAGTAGGACTTCGAATAGAGTAGACATTACTACAAGCTGTGAATCAATTTGTACAACCAAATGATGAATTCCAAGCGAGATAGCATCAACCAATAATTTAATAACGGTGCTATACTCTGCAATGTTGTTGGTCACACGGCCGAGGCACACACCCCGTAAGGAGACAAGTTCATTTGTAGGGGCATAAATTGCCCACACAGCGGAAGCAAGGTTCTGAGTACTACGGCTAGCACCATCAGCGAAGCCAATATAGGGTAGCGAAGACTCTGACATCTGGAAATGAAACACGATGTCACATAAGGACAGAGACCAGATAATGAAAAAAGAAAACTATAGTAACACACAAGAAGTATGATATAAAAAAAATACAAGTACTTGTGCACAAATGATTTTATGCATAGTACTTCTTCAAGTACAACCCATTACTAGGTTCACTCAAAGGGATACCATCATAATCTACCAACTCATAAGCTCCTTTTTCCAAAACTCGTCGAACAATATAAGGACCTCGCCACATGGGTTTGAATTTCCCAGCTCCTAACATATCTTGATCTTGTTCATAGAGAAGAACAAGATCACCTTCGGAGAAAATGCAAGGCTTGACATGCTTGTCGTATTGGGCCTTGACATGATTTTTTTGAGCTTCTATGACTAGGGTGGCATCACGTCGAGTTTCATCTAATCGCATAAGATACAATAGACGTTCTTCCTCAGCAGAAGTGTTGGGTAGGAGTTCAACAACTAGTTTTAAAGAGGGTATCTCGCATTCAATAGGGAGAATGGATTCCACACCATAGACTAACCGAAAAGGTGTAAACCCAATAGCGGACTTGACAGATGTCCGGTATGCCCATAATGCAGAAAACAACATTGTGTGCCAACTTGTTTTATGAATCCCTATCATTCGTCGAAGCATAGTTATGAGAACTTTGTTGATTTCTTCGACCTGGCCATTGGCTTGTGGATAATAGGGTGTTGAGTTATCATGGTGAAGACCCAAATTTTCAGTAATTTTAGACATCATAAAATTCCTAAAGTGGCTACCATGATCGGTGATGATAGCTTGGGGAACACCAAAATGAGCTATGACATGATTAAAAAGGAACAATGTTGTGGTCTTTCCAGTGTTGTCAAATGTCGGCATCACCTCGGCCCACTTCGTAAAGTAATCAACGACTACAATAATGTAACCATGCCCCCGACCGAGTGAGGGTGACATGTCATGAAATCGATGCCCCGTTTTGCAAAGGGACCAACTGAGACCACAGGGTGAAGAGGAGTAGGATATGATTGAATTTTCTGATTATAGGTTTGGCAGGCATGGCATTTTTGAATGGCGGTGATGCAGTTGTTAAATAATGAAGGCCAAAAATACCCTGTGCATAAGATCTTCTGGGCAGTAGCATACCCAAACATATGACCACCACAAGCTCTGTAATGGCATTCATTCAGAGATTTCTCTGCTTTGTCGAATGTGAGACAACGTCAAAAAATAGAGTCAATCCCTCGACGATAAAGAGTATCTCCGAGGATAATGTATTGATGAGCTTGATAGCATATGCGACGTCGTTCAATACTGGACAAAGTTGGTCAGAAAGTCTGGGTTTGGAGATATATAATAATATCACCATACCAAAGATCATCAGTGATAATAAGGAAAAGAGATTCATCGGGTAATGAATCAGTTGCTACATTTTCCGATGCAGAATGGGGAAAATTGCATATCAACTCAGCAAAAACTAAGGACATCTTAGACTTAGCGTGTTCGAATTCCAAGTAAAACTCCTGGAGTATGAAAATCCATTTGGAGTACTTGCCCCCGAGAAATTGACATGTTAGAATGTGTTGCATAGGGTTGCAATGAGAAATCACTGTAGTCTTGCGTGAGAGGATATAGTGTCGGAAGCGTTGGACGGCTTGGGCGATATCCAAGGCCAGTTTCTCGACATGTTGATACTTGATTTCAGTCGGTGTGAGACTTTGACTCAAGTAGTAAATAACATGTTCGTCATGAGCATCATCCTCTTGAATGAGAACCATACCAATAGTGTACTCCGAGGCAGCAAGATAAAGGAAATAATCATGACTGTAATTGGGGGAGAAAAGAAGAGGAGCACATGTTAGGGACAATTTCAAAGCCTCAAAGGTGTTGGTGGAAATGGTATCCCAGATGAACTCTGAATCCTTCTTTAATAGCCACATAAAACCACGAGTTATCTCGACGTAATTTGGGATAAAACGATGAATAAAGTTTGCTTTCCCTTGCAAACTTTGCAACTAGCGAAGTGTAGAAGGAGGAGGGAGATCAAGAATTGCCTCAACCTTCAAAGGATCCACATGAATCCCTTGACGCGAAATGATAAAACCTAGAAGACGACCAGATTCCACATAGAAAATGCACTTGTGAGGATTCAAACGTATACGGTAGAATCGACAACGAACGAAAATGGCTTGGAGGTGGGTTGGATGATCGACTCTGCACATTGAATGAGCGGTTAAATCGTCCAAATAGGGATGAACGATATGCTTGATATCATGGAAATCATAAGACATAGCGCATTGAAAAGTAGCACCAGCATTCTTGAGACCAAAAGGAAGTTTTCGATAGGCAAAAGTACCCCAAGGAAAAATAAAAACAGTCTTATGTTGATCCTCGGGAACGATGTTGATTTGATTATATCCGAAGAAACCATCCATGAGAGAGAAGATTTCACTTCCGATGTAGTCATCGACAATCTGATCGACAAAGGGGCTAGGAAAGTTGTCTTTTGGACAAGCTTCATTAATATCCCTATAATTAATGCATACATGAATGGTGCCCTTTTTCTTGTCAATCGGGACAAGATTGGAAACCCAGTCTGTGAGAGCCACCGGATAAATAAAGTTGGCTTTCATAAGTTTCTCGACTTCGAGTTTTATAGCAGTCGCTTTACGTGGGTGAACTGGAAGAAGGCATTGTCGGACGCGTTTAGCGTCAGGATATGTCTTTATCTCATGTATCACAATCTCAGGGTCGATACCTGGAATTTCTTCATAACTCCAGGTGAAGATGTCACGAAATTCTTTGAAAAGGGACGTATAGGTGACTATTTTGTCAGGGGAACACGAAGCTCCAATATGGACATTTTCGATGATTCCAGGTTTGATGGATATGTCAATGGGAATTGTGGGCGAGATATTGCTTAAGTTCCCTTTGGAAAACACATCGTGTACAGACTTGGGAATGGTCGAGATGACGACAACGGTTGACGAGGTCGAAATCCGTTGGTATTTCTCAAGGGTACGTTGCTCCAGAAAGAAGTTGGAATGATGATGTCCATTGTCCCAAGTGGTATCCTCCATGACGGACATGATCATCTCGTCAGTGGGAAAACTAACACGAAAAGGATCAGGAGACAACTCACCAAGAGAAGGAGTAGAAGGTGTTACCGATTGAATTTCCTGATAGGCGGATTCGACCGGACTTAACGACATTTCGTCACCGAAACGAAGATGATCTCCAGGGTCAGGGACTATCCAGGGGTCGTGAGACATAGGAAGTTCGTGAGGCAAGGTGGAGATCATGTTGATGGAAGCAATAGATGGGTGTGGAACATCGGGCGGTGGAATGGGGAAAGTACCCATTAACGAAGAGTCCTTGAGAAGGCCTACACCAATGTTCTCATAACCCGGTGGGGTTTTAGCAATAATCGGTACATTGCCAGTACGAGTATCAGAATTGAAGAAGGCTAATTGATCGATGGTAACAATGTTACATTGGTGTGGGAAACGTAACACATGAAAAAGGGTCGACACAACTGCACGCATGGAATTGATCCAGCTGCAGCCAAGCAAAAGATTATAATCAAGGGGAGCGTCAAAGACTTCCACTTCAACTTGGACCATTTTTCCTTCTAACGTGATGGGCAATGAAGGAAGAACACTATAGGGCTTAAAACTGGAGCCATTGAAGGATTTAAGAGTGTTATGGGATTCATTCAAAGAAGGAGAGCCAATGGCTTTCCAACAAGCGAGAGACATAACACACGTCGAGGCACCCTCATCAATAACGGTTCGACAAATGTTTTTGTCAGAGACAACCACTTGTATATGGAACGCAAGTTGAGGGGATAATATTGGAATGTGATCTTCCAAGTCAAAGATTATTAAATTTGTATCCGTCGGATCAATTCCACCGATAGCTTTCAACAGTTCCTTCCGTTGTGAAGGACAAGTTTGAAGGACTTCAAGGGCTAACATCGCAGAAGGTGTTTGAGCCAGATCTTCAACAATGCTGTAGTTCTGGGCTGCACGAGCATGAGGATTGAAAGCCGATTTCTGAATGACGCCCTTTGGGGGGGGTCACAAAACTGTGTCAAGGCTCAGTCGTTCAAGATGAAGAGGACCGTTAGTAGGTGGAGTCATGGGAGAGGGTTGTATCAAGGAAGGGGGTAAATCGTCAACCTTCTCCTTAGAGGGAGAATAATCTTTGTCTCGAGTAGTGAGCACAACGTTGTTCTGTTTAGAATCACCAGTACACATCAAAACATAGGAGGTGGTAGAAGATGAGGGTTGGTCATGGATGACCAACTGAGCCTATTGTTGAGATGGGAAGGGTTGGGACAAGATAGCCGGTGTAGATGGTTTTGGAGCTCCTTGAAGGAACTTCGTGACCTCGACACGTCGTGGACAATCCTTCATGTAGTGATCATCACCATAGATAAGGCAAGGGTATCGTGGTTTGCGCTTATCCTGATCATCAACAGGGGTAGTTTTGGTTTTCTCTGCTTGAGAATTATTTTTTCCCTCCTTATTCTTACCTCTCCCCTTTTTAGATTTGTTTTTACCAGCTGGGGTAGATTGAACGAAATTTACCTCAGAAGTCTTGCTGGTGGTAGTGGTAGGAGACAAAGCATTTTGAACATTAGAAGAAGCAGATTTAGGGTTTGTGCTTGAAGCAAAATGTGATTGGGCTTGGGCAGTACCAATCACACCGTCAGCTGCATGCGAGGCAGTTGGAGTAGTTGAAGTGATGGAAGGGTTAGGAAAAGGTAAGTCAGGTAGTAAATCATAAAGTGTTCCCATTTTTGAGTAAATGAGGTCAAGATATTCAGCACGACTTATAGCCTGCTCTTCTGTGACTATGCCACCCATGGCAATGTCCTTACCGATTTCGTTCACAAATGATTTTGTAAACCATTCTGCCAGTAATTGATCTGGGAGCTCAAGTTTAATGAGACTTCGTCTCCTTTGCCACTCATGGATGTGATCAGATATATGAGTGCCTTTAGTCTATTTGAAGGATTTCAAAATCTCGGTGCTCGTGTCATAACGGATCGATAACTGGTAATGCATAAGGAAAGACATAGCTAGGGTGCTGAAGTCAGAGAAGAAACCGCGTGGAAATTCGATATACCACTTCATAGCAGAACCGGTAAGGGTTCATTGAAAAAGATGTAAATGAATAGATTCATCCATCAACGAGTTGGATGAACACCATAGGTGAAAATTCATAACGTGATTGTTTGGGTCCTCTCCCACTTTGTCGTCGAATTTAGGAATGTCCGATGGAAGCTTGGTTGGTATAACAGGCCATTGGGGAGAGTGACAGATAGGATCATTTAAAATCCTTGACAAATCCAGAAGATCCAAAGTGGCGAGAAAGAGTAACTATCAATTCACCTATGGGTACTGGTGGATTTGGGGAGGAAGCCTTATCGGCAAACCAGTAGGACCATAAGCAGTCTGCATATAATGTGAAGATCCAGGCATATTCGGTGGTGGTTGGATAGGATAGTAGCTCATCAAATTATAACATGGAACAGAGGCTTGAGTTTGAGAATTTTCCCCCCAAATGGGATTAAACGAACTGGGATATGGTTGGCCCATACTAGGGGGGGTTACGGACGCAGCTGAGAACTACTGCCCCCAAGACGTTTGAGGAGGATTTTGTATCAACTGATTCCAATACTGGGCCAAGGATGGAGGTATGTTTTTCCCATAAGGTGGGGTTGCCCCTCCCATTGAAGGTGGTGTGCCAATTTAGGGCAATGTTCCAATTGGCATTTGCCAACTGAGAGGGGGTTGAGTTATACTACCTTGATGAGATTGTCCACCAACCAGAAATTGATAAGTTGGAGTGAATGATAGAATAGTGACACTAGGATTAGGATTGCCAGTAGAAGACAAAGAAGGTCCTCCAAAAGGAAATTTAGGGAGTGTTTGAACAAAACTGGGAATAAAGTTCCCAAAAGAAGAAGGACCACTAGGAGAGTCGGATGGAGTTTGTGCAGGAGTAGTAATAGAAGCATTCAACTCATGGTATCCAGGTGGTAGGGTCGGAGCGACGTTGGGCATTCACGGTGTGTTTATAGGAGCATAACTAACCGCAATAAACCTGGTTGGAACACTCGTAGTAGTTGTGAGATGGACCATTTCGACAGGGACTGTAAAATGATAAGTGGTAGTCACCAACACTATCTCTGTATCAAAAATTTCAAAAATCACAAGTGGGTTGATCTCGGAAATCATAGGTGAACCTGGACCAAAAGGGTCCTGTTGAAAAATGCCCGTGGACCAAAAAGGATCTTGGTCCCCCGGTCCAGACGGAGATCTAGAGTATACAACAATTAAGTCTTCAGAAGAGTTTGCTCACATAAAACGTCTCTCAGAATCAGGGTGAAGTCGAAAATCCTCTCGAGTATTTGTAATTTGAAAATGTTCTAGAGAGTCAGTGCGTTCCACTTGTGGTGTGG
The DNA here is from genome assembly GCA_009831015.1 of Picea engelmannii. Taxonomy (NCBI): domain Eukaryota; kingdom Viridiplantae; phylum Streptophyta; class Pinopsida; order Pinales; family Pinaceae; genus Picea; species Picea engelmannii. Next base: position 33,448 of record ML830220.1, on the reverse strand, counting down.
TGACAACTGGGACTTCACTCTGTTGAGGAGAACCGCTAGGTATGTTTGTGGGAAAGGGTTGAGAAGCTTCCAGATGCTCTGGAGATAAACCCTGCATTCTACGTGAACGACTTGGAGGAGCTATTGTAAACGAGTGACAAACTTTGCGAAGAAAATCCTATGGTCAACTTCGAGAAACAAACAACAAGCACTAGTAAACAAAATCTAGGAAGCAACACCAAGCAAATAATACCTTCTAATTTTGAATCCACTAGTTGGTGATGAAATCCAATGTCACAACAACGAGACGAGAAGGGGCTGGGCTAGGTGGAAAAGTTACACTGACAAACTGCTTAACAGACTTACACCCTGGTGCAAGCTTCCACACATAATCGTGGGTATACCCTCCAAGGAGCCTGAGTGAGTTTGGTCAACGTCAATTCCAGGTACCATGAAGACTTTCCCCTTCACAATCACCTTGGGTAAGAACCTAGAAAGATAGGCCACTAAGTTCACCACCAACAACAATAAAGCCCGGGGGAATAGTTGACAGTCTGATCCACACGCAAGGGCAGGGTATCTAGCTCGAAATCAACTCAAAAGGCTTCCAATCATCATTTTGGGTATACCTCTGAGTGATCCCCGTAATACATGCAATCTCTACACTGACATCAACAAAGCAGGGTGAGTAACTCTGCTAATATCAATGCGACCTCTTGCTTGACCCTTGTGTGAGAAGGGCTTCCCAGGACAATATGTTGCAAATGGAATTTAACACTCCCTAACACAAGATGCTATTGTGTGTTTAGTGCTTTTGGAGAGTGTATCTCTCTTCCTACTCCAAAGCTCTAGCCTAGCTAAATGTTGGTGTAATAGAGCCCTAGAAAAGAGTTACTACATAAATTTTACAATTGCGCAGTGTTATTAAGAGCTGTTGTTTACTCAAAGTCAACGGAGATGAAACTCATGTTGTATGACTCTGACCCAACAATGCATGGATGAGAATGAAATAGATCACTTTACATTCAATGAATCCTATGTATGGGAGAGAGAGAAAGTTTTTCCAGATCAACCATGAACTACAATGCAAAATTTCCTTTAAAATGCAAATGCAACCAATCACATATCAACACCAATTCTCTATTATGTCTTTTTCAATAACTTCAACAAGTGATTTTCAATGTTTTTCGAAAACGAAAATGATTTTTTGAAAGAAAAAATTTTGTTCACTTTTCAAAAAGGACCCACATTATGATAGTAAGAGTATTGAAAATCAAAAACCAATGAACAAGCAATGACAAAAACCCAATCAACTCTTTCAATGAAAACAAAAATAAAAAGCAAACCAAAATAGTTTTTTCAATCGCATAAGAAAAATGATTTTTCAAACAATAAGCAAATGATAAAGACCAAGAAACTCAACTTTCAACCAATCATCAGTTCTTAACTAATCAAACACACTCAGATTTCGAAATCAGAGAGTATGGTTTTGCCAAGAAAAGTCAAGAAACGAAAGTCAAGACAAAAATGACAAGAAGAGCCTTGAAATCCTAAGACTGTTCATGCATGCAAACGAAGATAAGAAATACATCAATCAATGGTCCAAGAAACTCTTATGAGGCACCTAGACTGATTTGGGCAGTTGAAGATGCCAAAACTCAAATCCAAATTTTTGAAAAAATGAGTTCGCAGGCTAGCAATACTACACAGTGCGAGAATTAGGCATTCTCTTAGGTGGCCCTTGAGGAGGGTGCGAGAATATTTCACTGAACCTAAAGGTAGAGTGAGAACTCTATTGATTCTCACAGGCTACAGTGAGGTTCATTATGAGAGCCTCTGAAAATAATTAGAATTTTGGAAAATGAAGCAAAATTTGAAAAGGCCTCTGGACCCAGAGGGTCTATCAGGATATCCTGAAGACTCAGAGATTGATAGGAAAGGAGAATAGTAAATCAAGAGAAAATGGCCACAGAAAAATACCAAAAGCCACAAAGAAAAATGGGATGTTCCCCAGTGGAGTCACCAATTTTTTTATCGTACTAATCGGTAGGTGTGGACACTAATAGATCTCCCTAGATCCACCAGGATCTAGAACAAAACAGGATAGGACATGACTCTTTCCCTAAGTTTTGACCATTGAATCAACTAGTAGGAAGGAATAAGTAACATACCTTTATATCGCTTCCTAGGGTCTCTGTTGCTCCTGCTTCACTCCGGTGCTCTTGTGAGTTCAAGATCAAGACAACACAAACCAACCAAAGTGAAGATAGCACAATATATTTGACTATCAACCTATGTGTATGATCAAGGAATTACACAATAAAGTGGAAATAACTTTATGGGAAAGGGACATGCCACTGTATCATATTAATGGAAAGTAAAGATTACAACCTGATCCTTGATGTCACAAACTTCCTTTCGATGGCTCTTGGCTCCAACACAAACACCTGCTCAATCCTTGTATGAAGAATATCAAATCCTCTTGGTAGACTTGCTATGGTCTCCAAGTTGTTGTTCAAGCTAAGTCCTTCACACAATTCTTTTCACCAATTCTCCAATGAATCTTGCTTGACCTTTTCCATGAGAATTCCCTCAATATATAGGAGAGAATGAATTAGTTACTTGGATAAGAATGATCCCACAATATCTAGGAATCCAGTGCAAAGATAACCATTCGAATTTCAACCCATCCTTCTAGAATATTCCCTTCTAGAAACATCAAGAATTCATCTTTTTCCATGCTTTAGGAAGAGTTCACACCCTAGCTATTCAACACAGTGCGAGAAGTTCGCACCCTGGCTTAAGGCAACCTGTGAGAATCAGGAATTCTCACACCCAAATGTATTAGCAGCCTGTGAACCTTCTTCAAAAATGAGTTTTCTGGGAAGAGATGAAAGTAACTTTTCTCAGGAGAAAGTTCTTATGAAGAGCCTGAGTACACCATCATCAATACATCATCATGACGACCAAAATCATGGGTAACACTTGTGTCATGGATTCTATAAATTCCTCAAGAGAAGGCATCTTCCAGGTGGCTCCATAGGTGAATCTGATAGTATGTAATGTGGATACAAATATAGAGAATTGAGGACCAATATTGGAGAGAATGGTGAGAACGATTTGTTTCTCCTCTGTCGATTTATCAACCCCACAAGCTTTGAGTTGCGACAGTAAATCCTTGAATTTTGTAAAGAAATCTTGGATATTGTCGAAGATTTTTGGATCCAATGTGAGAAGCTCCACCTTCAGCATGTGTCCCCTCATATTATCTTGTTTTCCAAATATCCCTTCAAAGGTTTTCCATGCTTCATTGGGAGTCTTACAAGAAGATATGTGAAAAAGGAGATCGGGAGAAATAAGACTGCAAATTGTTATGAGTGCCTCATCCATGCCATTTAAGTACTTGGATTTTTCTATGGCTGATGTAGGCTATGTATATGTATTCATGGTTAACTTTTAAAACCCTCTAGATCGGAGATGTATGGCTATTTTCTCCTTCCATGCAAAATAGTTGTAAGATGTAAGAATGAATTCTTTTTGGAATTCCATCTTTCCGCTGTCTTCAATATTTTATACCTGCAAAAATTTTTGGTGTATCTTTTGCTTAGAAGTCTGTCGGCTTTGATACCATATAAATGTGTTGAATCTACATAGAATATATCTATATAAACAATAATACACACATTTGCGGAGAGAATTGGAGAAAGAAGAAGAAGGAGAGAAGAATGGAAGAATTCTCACTAATTGTTATGAATAATGAATAATTTACACATGATATACTTTGTATAACTCAATGAGTTTGACTCAAGGATAAAAAATTCTCCATAGTGGTGGTCTAGATTGATATAGACACACACCAATAGTTACGGGAGTGAAATTCCACCTACTCTAGTCTCTCAGGAAGTTAAGGGAGTGAACTGCCACCTAGTTGAGTTAACTAGTCAACTAGTCTTCAGTTAATTGGCTGAACAGAGAGTAGTGAGGAGTTAAATTAGGGAATCAAGGCTAATGTGCCACTCTGGTGATGATACCAAGTTAATTTCGAATTATCATGGTGATGATCCCAGTGTTTCATGGTGACAAAACCAATGTAGCATCTAAACTCAACTCAACTAGTCAAACTGAAGTGTCAACTGAAAGAGAATATTCTCCAAGTGGAATATTCTCCCCTAAATTATAGGAGACTAGATAATGACTAATTATAACTAATAAACAAGGAAAAACCTTAGGAAAAATAAATCCTAGGTGTGTGTGAAGTAACTCTAACAATTATTTCTTCTTCAAATACTTTCTATTCTTGACCAAACTCTAACTCAAACTGGTTTAGATCGTCGATTCTTTCCTTAAGATGTTCTATCAATATATTCTCTCTCATTTTTGCTTCTTCCTTTGTGCTCCTATGTTGGCTTCCAAACACTACTTTTGATATTCAATATTCAATATTTTCTTCGATCTTTTTGGCTTCTTCTAGCTGAATTCTTAATTTCTCAATGACCTATTGGTCTTCTTAAAAAATGTGAACACTTTCCTTTTGTTTCATCAATTCTTTCTTGAGTGACTTGTTTTCTTCTCTCAGTTCATCTAAAGAACTAATCAATTCTGCCTCATAATTGTATTCCTTTTCAATTTGTTTTTCTCTCTCATTTCCTACATGGAATTCTATTTCAAGATGTCCGTGTTTTTTACAATTAAAGAAAAACAACATACCTCTATTGATTATGTACTCTTCATCTTCTGAAATGGTTTGACATGGTGAACATATTTCTTCTTGATCTGTACCTGCATCTTCTTTGCAATTTTATGAATCTTGGATGGGTGAAGAATATATGACATGTAAATTATCCCAAAGTTCTTTAGTTGATGAACATTTACCAACCTTTTCTCTTACTGGATTAGGTAATCCTTCCCAGATGAAATCCATTGCTATTTTTTTATTCTTCTTCAATTCCTTATTGGTTGCAGTCTTTGCCATTTTTGAACTATCATATCTTATAACGACTGATATCCAAATATAATGCCCATGTGCCTATAAAAATACTTCCATCCTTATGCTCCACATCTCATACTTTAAAACATTCTGACCATTAAACAGTGGTATTTCATTCTCAGAATAATCCATGATCTCCTTCCAGTGGTTAAATTTTTTCCTAAAGGAACGTGCTCTGAAACCAATTGTTGGATTATTGAGGGGGGTGGGGTGGGGGGTGTTGAATCAATAATAGAGAAACAATCCTTTTTAACCACAATATGCAAGTGTTATATCAATGTAGAATTATCATCCAATAGCTATAGAGTAAATAAACAATGAACAAATGAGCAATCATACACATACACAGTACACCATTGTTTTACGTGGAAACCCAAAGTGGGAGAAAACCATAGAATTATTTGTCTTATATGTCTTTAAGAATTACATTCATTGGAAGCACCAAATTCCTTTGTTTTCCAGCTGCAACTGGAAAGTGGCTCCAACCCCCTAATTTCTTAGGATACAACTTGAGGGAAGCTCCAACTCCCCAATTCTCTGGCTACAACCAGAAGGAGGCTATGACCCCCTACATTATTCGGCTACAAACGAAAGGTGGCTACAACCACCTGTCTTTTCCCCATCCAACTGCCCTGACGTAGAAGTAGAATGATGGAACCACTGTCACACTATCATTGTGATATATATTGTTTTAAACTTGTACCAATCAACCTACACTAATAAACCTGCACCAATCAACCTGCACCAAACAACCTGTACTGATAACTTGAACCATGCATCAACCATGCATCAACCTGTACCTCAACCTGTAAGCAACCTATACCATAAACAAGGGCATCAACCATGCACCAACCTGTACCTCAACCTGTAATCAACCTATACCATAAAAAAAGTGTATCAACCATGAACCAACTTGTACCAAACAACCTGTAATCAACATGTACCATAAGCAAGTGCATCAACCATGCACCAACCTATTCCATAAGCAAGTGCATAAACCATGCACCAACCTGTACCTCAACATGTATCATGAACAAGTTCATTAACCATGCACTAAACCTGTACAAATAACATGTCACAACAACCTATCCAAACAACCTATCGCAACAACCTGTCTCATCAATATTATCAACCAAATTAGATCTACTCACCAAGAAAACTCTCAAAGATGTGCATCAACCAAGAATAACACAACAACTCATAATCATCACCAAGATCAATATGTGCTTCTAATAATATACCAATACAAGTATGCTACATCATCCATGAACCATGTGTCAAAAATACTACTAACAAGTGCCTCCAACCATGTACCAAGTATGTACCAATCATGTATAAACTACTCATCAATTGTGACTCATTAAGATGTACCAACATCATCAACTATACACCTCATGTATGTGCCAACTCATCAACTACTTGTCTCAACCATGTACCCAACATGTGCCTCAACCAAAAGCCCTTATCAATTTCATCATCCAAATCTGATTTGTAACTCTGTAATAGACCTTGTGTATAAGATTTCATACCTACAAACCTTCCTTAACTTTAACAACAGGAGACTAGCATTTTCATCAAACTTTACTTTAGTCTCACATGACTAATTTTGGATTACTAAACCCTAACTTGAAATAATCATAACTATGTACCTATAATGAATAAAGATCTAAAAATGGTACACAATATTCTTCATTGTATTTTTTGTAATTCCTCCAGACTTCACTACTTGGAACCTCTCAGAAAAGGAGTTATAGTAAAAATGACATACCTTGTTGAATTTTGGCATATTCTAGAGAGAGAACTTGTAGAGTGTTCCCCACACAAAATATTTGTTGTATGGATTTTAAAAGTGTACACAGAATACTTAAAAATTTACTCTAACCAATACATTTTGTCTTACTAAATTTGGATCTATTATGAATAATTTATGATGTTCTTACCTGAAACACCTATTTTAGACTAGTTTTGGGACTAGCCAAAAACCCTATTTTCCAAGGCATGTAACTCCAAAAATTCAACGACCCACAATCTGAAATTTGTATCACAGCTACTTGGATATGTTTCCTCAATGGCCTCCCAATTTCACAGTATGAATCATTCTATAAAAAAAGTTATTGTGAAAATGGTGAGATGACCTATAAATAACATACCTTAGAAAGCAACATCAAAAGAATTTATCCTCCCTTTAATTTTGGCCTTCTTTACTTCACCTTCCCTTTGAAATTCGGCTTAGATATCCTTTGGTTACCTCAGTCACCTGTAGATATTCAATATGCTCAAATTTGATTAAAATGAGAGAGACTTGCCTCTTATTTATACTTTCATGTAGCTTCCTCAAGTGGTTACCTTTTAACCATCTTAACCCACTTTCCTTATTTTAGGGTTAACCCAATTCTAACCACTTATCAACTTAGTAATTTCTCCATTAACTTTATTATTTAAATAATTTATTTTGTATTCACTTTGAATTATAGTACTCTTATCACTTCACTTTATTATTTACCTTCTAAAATATCTTAAACCACTTTGACTACTTTAACCTTTTGGGGCTTCTAGTTGACTCATAGGGGTTCTCCAACTTCACATGGCCATAACTCTCTAACCGTGAGGAGTTATGTGACGTTCTACATACCACTAGAAATGGAATGAAATGTACTATCCATATAGAATATTATTACCTAAAAATATATCAAAAACACATACCATTATCCATCAAACAAACTTTGGTCCATTACCCAAACCTTTCTCCAACTTCACATGGCCATAACTCTCTAACCGTGAGGAGTTATGTGATGTTCCACATACCAACAGAAATGGAATGACATGTAATATACATATGGAATATTATTACCTACAAATATATCAAAACTCATACCATTACCCATCAAACAAAATTGGTTCCATTACCCAAACCATTGTGCTACCAGAATTCACTATCGAACTTTCTTCAAGGGTTGACATCAATGAAAACCAACCTAATTAATCAACAAATATAATCCCAACTTTTTGTTGTTAGGTTTTCTTGTGGCACACATAACACACACTTTTACATACTTGGAAACTATCTCATTCATTTGAGGCCAACAACCATATATCTGTAAATGTGCTACTTTCTTACCAACCCCAAAATGATTAGAAATGAGAGATATATGAGCTTCTCTAATCAAATTTACTATGTCATATCTAGGTATACAAAGTTTTCCAAGATGATACAACAAACTTTCATGCACATGATAATCTAATTGTTGATGGCCATGAATCAAATCCATATATACATATTTAAAATGAGAATCCCTAGCATATTATTCAACATAACTTTCATGAGCTAAGGGATTATACCTTAGTACTATATATGCATTGATCAATGATCTTCACAAAATATCTACAAACTTGTTATGAATACCTTTATTATACTTTATTACTAAAAACAATTGTTGTAAGAAACCCATCCACTTGGAATGTCATGACTTTTGTAGCTTGGTATGTGATTGCAAATACTATAATGATTGATGATCTATATGAATTATTGTCTCCTTTCCCATTCAGTAATGCTTCCATTTATTCACACTTTCTACAAATGCATACAATTCCTTATCATATGTTGGATATTTAATTACAACTTGAGTAAAATTTCTAGAATGATAACATATAGGTTTACTTTGTTGCATCAAGACTACTCCCATGGAATATTTGCTCACATCGATTTGAATCACAAATGGATGTTGTAGATCTGGAAGAGCCAAAACTGGTGTGGTGCTTATATTTTCCTTCAATATATTGAAGTATTTTTGTTTCTTTCCTCCCCATTGAAAGACTTGTTTTACACTTGTTAATGCATGCAGAGGAGTTGTTATGAAATAGAATCTAGCAATGAATTTCCTCCAGTATTGTACTACTCCTAAGATGCTATTGACTTCTGTAGTAGTGGTTGGCTTGGTCCATTTCACAATAAATTCTACTTTATAAGGATATATCTTTAGTTGAACAGTTCCTACAATCTAACCCAAATATACCATAGAATTTTTTCAAAATTCACATTTAGACAACTTGATATACAAATTCTCCTTTTTCAAGAGTTCAAAGAATGTCTTAACATGCATTATATGATATTCCAATCTTTGACTAAAGATCAAAATATCATCTAAGTAGACAATGAAAAATTCATCTATGTAAGGCATGAACACATCATTCATTACCCTCATAAATGTTGCAGGTGCATTACATAATCCAAATGGCATAACTAACCATTCGAACAACCCCTCTTTGTCTTGAAACTAGTTTTCCATATATCACTTTATGCAATTCTAATCTGATGGTAACCACTTCTCAAGTCTAGCTTAGTGAAATAAGCAACATTCTTTAACTGATCCAATAAATCATCAATTCTAGGAAGATGATATATTTTATTTACTATAATCTTGTTCAGTTCTCTAAATTCAATACACATCATCCACGTGTCATCTTTCTTTGGAACTAATACAATAGGAGAACCACACAGAGAGGAACTTGGCCTGATGAGTCCTCTGTCAAGAAACTCCTGAACTTGATTCTTTATCTCTACATTCTCTAGCACTAATTAACTATACATACCAATGTTAGGAAGAGGATCATCCTACTACAAATAAATGTCATGTTCCACCTCCCTCTTAGGAGGAAATCCTGTAGGCTCCTGAAATAAATCATTATAGTTAGATATCATTTTAACCAACTCTTGTTTATGATCTGGATCACAACCTAACAAAGCATCATATATCTCTTCTTTTTGTTTAACTATCATGATAACAAAATATTTACTTGCATTCATGAGTGTCTTCATTTTTCATGTGCTCACTAAAGAAAAATTAATTTTGATATGATGATATCTAACAATAAATTCAAACTCATCCTTGAAAAGGTGGTATTTATTCTCTTCACGATAAAATATAGCTTTCTTGTCAAATAGATTTGGACTACCCAAGACAATGTTGTGAATGTCAAGAGGCACAACATCTAACTCAACCTCATCAAAGAACTTGGATGTAATTGCAAATCTCATCTTACACTTCTTTGTTACCTGCAACTTAGAATCTTCACACACCCAACCTAACATATATGGTTTTTTATGAGGTTTCATCTTCAAACCCAACTTCTTAACAATTTCTTGAGATATTAAGTTAGTTTGAGATCCACTATCAAACAAAGTATCTATCTTTGTATGATTTACTATAACCCTGACATGAAAAATCTCTCTTCTTTTATTTTGATCAGTAACACTTTCTGATTTAGAAGATTGAACTGAAGAATTAGTCATAGATATACCTTTGATTCCCATTGCATGATCTTAGATTCATCTCCTAAATCTGATCTGATATCCTTTCGAGTTGTTGCAACAGTCTTTTAATTCCCTTTATCCTAGAACTTATTTGTTCATAATTCTGGATGCAACTTCCAACACTGTGCTTCCTCATGCCCCTTTCTCTTACAGTGGGAACATGTAGGTTTTTCTTTAGTTTTATTTACATTAGATGACTTCTTACTCTTCCATTTTCCTTTTGGTTTCTTTTCAAACTTGTGTGGCTTCTTATCTTCAATCACATGTTTCCCCGTACTAACCTCTAGATGAGTAGCTTGTACTGACACTTCATCAATGTTAGTAGGGTTAAACATCAGGATAGTGTGTCGAAGATATGAGTTCATGGCACCAATATACTTCAGAAGAGTTTCATGAGCATATATTGGAATTCCTAAAGATAATGATTTGTTTTTAAATTCCTACATATATACTTGGATATTTTTCCCCTTTCCTTGTCTGAGATGTTTCCATTCCATAATTGTTGTTTTCACATAATCTAATAGATAAAATTGTTTTCTAATTGCAGCAGTAAATTCATCCCAAGAAGAAATTATTGTACCTTGTTGAACAAGTTCAACTTGTGTCTTACTCTCCCACCATATCAAGGTGCTGTTGACAATATGAAGAGTATCCAATTACATATTTGTAGTGTCATTCATGATATTTTTTACCCTACGATATACTTCTATCTATTTGATCCAATTTTCCAACTTCTATGCATTCAATTCTCCATAATAAATTGGCAATTTGTACTTGACATCTAGTTTCAATAAAGGAAAATTATGAGCATGAGGAAAATTATTAGTGTCCTTCTTTTTATGTGAAGAATGTTCACTTGCTCCATTGGTAGATGATGATGAGGATGATGGTAAATAGGGTTCTAAATTCCCCCCACCTTCACCTCCTCCTTCAACTTTTACCAAAGATTCTTTGTCACCAGACTTGTGAATTCTTCGATATAAATCATCTATTATTTCCCTAATTGAGTGAAGTGTATCCATAAGTTTCTCAAATATCATGGGATGATCTTCTCCTTCCTTTCCTTCGGAAGCCATATTTTTCTTTCGAAATCTCCTTTGAATCTCTGACTTATAACTTGCAATATTTTCTTTACCAAGCTTGAATTTGGATCTTGTAAGCATTCACTAAAAAACACTTGTCAAAACCTAGCTCCGATACCAAAATTGATATGAAAAATCTTTAAATGTTGATTATTGATTAATTCACATGAACATCTAACTTGATTTTGAAATAATAATGATCGTTTGACTGATTGCAAAATACATTTGAAATTACTTATTTATCCAAATTCACTTTAATGATAAATAACTTGCAAATAATTGAGTGAAATAGAACAACTATACTAAAATCACGTACACAAGTTTGTTAATGGAGTTCACCCAATTTTGGATATGTCTCTAGGTCCGTGTCCAATAGAGACCTCTTTATTAATTCTCAAATGATTGTGTTTTTATAATGACCTTTTTACACATCGCTCAAACTCATAAACATAGTGCACCATCAAATTCCTTGCGAAATTTTGAGAAAAATGAGTATAAACTTATTAATTTTCCATCAAAAAACCCTTTGTCACACATTATGGTGCAATCCCAAGGTATTGATACCTTTGGTATGAACCTAGATACCTAATCCATACTCTGTATTCATTTATCCTTGCCTTGGTTGGCATGCCCATTAAATAGGAGGTCGAGATCAACTGCTACCCGAAATTCATGATAGATTTTAATTATAATATGGTTGGTATGCCTTAACAAGAGGTGCCTTTGGCACAATGATTAATTATTTTGTACATGTGGGAGGAGGTCGTGAGTTCTAACCCGCGTACCTCTCCTCCTTTTGTGCTTCATTTAAACCATATATTAAAAATAGTATATTGTTTGTATACACATATGCATTGGCATATAGTTCAACGAACCCTGCGAACTTTGGCATAGGATATGGTTACATTGCTAATCATATTATTGTATATACTATGGGTTGAGAGATATGCCATTGACCCCATTTTTTCGGCCAAATAAACCTTTACCAAGCTTAAATAAAGGTTAAACCATATATCGTTAAGAACCAAATGAGTGGTGTATTGGTGAGGTCGTTGGGATATTATGCGAGAGACCTGAGTTCAATCCTCCAGTATCTCAACAAAATTTTAAACAACCTCATCCTCAATAAACCAATGGGAGGCTGCCACGTGGAAGCCTCTCATTGGTCCATCATTGCCACGCGTCAACTAATAATTGGTCCACCTGTGTTGTCCCAAAGAAATGTCACGTTGCCAATCAGACATCAAAACCATATGGATTTATGATCATGCCATGTGTCACCCTTGTAGTGGTGACACATGTCACCTTTTCCCCTTTTGACTTTGACTTTTTTCCATGTTGACCTAAAATTTGACCAGCCATAACATTTTCATATGAACTTTGTTTGAGACGATTTTTGCACCATTGGAAAGCTATCACCGAGCTCTATGCAATGAAGTAATTTTAGAGAGCATTTGAGACAATCAAATTTTAATAATTTCTAAATCCTTTTGGACCTCTATGAGTGTTCTCGATCTTCCTGGACTTCTGCAAGTGTTTCATATCCTCCTAGATCACCTGTAGATCGACCTTTCCTATAACATGATATTCTTGTAGATTGACCTTTCATGTAATCTATTATTCCTGTAGATTGACCTTTCTTGTAATCAACTTTTCCTGTAATTGTTGATCTATTTTTCCTATAACTGCAGACCCGATTTTCTTGTAACTACAAATTTGTTTTTCCTTTAATTGCGGATCTATTTTTATTATAACTACAGATCTGTTTTTCCTGTTATCACATATCTGGTTTTTTTTTCTGTAACTCTAGATCTGATTTTCCTATAAATGCAAATCTGTTTTTCCTGTGACTGCGGATATATTTTTCTTGTAACTGCATATATGTTTTTCCTGTATTCACATATTTGTTTTTCCTATAACCTTCTCAGAGCATAGTGATTTTACACACTTCTCAAATATCTTAAAATAGATTCATACCATACTTGTTAGCATTGCATAATTACTTTGTTACAATCAATAGTAGTTCATATTTAGGATTAAATTACATACCTTTCATATTGCAATTTAGATTCAAAAACCCTTATGCAATCTGATTTCCAACTCTCTAATATTTAATATAGATGCATTTTTTTTTTAGAACACTTTAATCTTCTTGATATGCTCCTTAACTTAAACTCAAATCAACTCACACATATTCATGTTTCATGCATAATATCTACTCTCAACTTGATAAATTATTTAAACTAGTTTTTGTAGTGGTTTGGTTGCCCATAGAAAAATCAATACTATGGTATAAGCCCACAATATTTTTCATAACCATGTCAATAGACCATTTCATATTTCCTTCCATAAAAAATAATTGTTGTTTGAACTCCACCAACAATAACTAATCTCATCTTGAAAAAATCAATCTGATCATGTCCTTTCCTTATCCAACCATTACCAATACTTCATTACCAAAATCTGAGTTCTTGTAATCAACAAGTTATTACCAGAATCCCAAATTCCTGTAGTCGACACATTATTACCGAAATTTCAGTTATTACTGGAATCATGAATTCCTACAGTCGACATGTTATTACAAAATTTTTAATTATTACTGGAATCCTGAATTCCTACAGTTCAACAATTCTTACCAGAATTAAGAATTCTTGTAGATATTAGCGGAATTACAAATTCTTGTAATCGACACGTTATTACTGGAATTCCAGGTATTATTGTAATTTTAGTTATTACCAGAATCAAGAATTTCTATAGAAAAACATGTTGGATACATGCACACTGTCAACTACAATACATCACTCAACCAATGACCACAATAACACTTATTGCCACATCAATATTCTAGCAGTCACTTTAACATGAATGACACATCACTCATTGTGACATACACAACCATTTTGACATCAATGACAATTATATCAATGAAACCACTCTTTGTCACACTTGTAGCCACTTTGACATCAATGAAAACACTTTCTCAACAATCTCCCCCTTTGTCATTGATGGAAACCTATTAAAACCAAAAACTCTTACTGGATTTCTCACTTGTTGAAAATTCTTCTATAATCTACTACTTGGATGCTCCCCCTATCATTTTGTTGTTGAACCCTCATGGTTTTATTGTTATTCTCTCCATTTGACACCAATGACAAAATGGAAATTCTTCTTGACCGAGTACACCTTTTGGGAACATGGAATGCCCCCCCTTTGACTATGCTACCTTCTCTTGCTTTCTAAAATTTCTCCCCCTATATTTATGCTTTATATTCTTCTACATAATTCCTTTTATTGTGATTCTCCCCCTTAGATTGTGCTTTCTCTTTTATTTTTCTGAATTATCTCTGATTTATGGTCACTCTTCTCTTTTGATTGTGTTTCTTCATGAAAATTTCATCTAACCTATTTTTCTTTATCCCTTGTCTTTTACATTTCATTTTTAAAAAGAACATTCATTAACCTATCATGATAATAGTATCTCCATAAAAATCTTACCTTATTCTTCATCAATGACATGTTCAAGAGCTTCCCTTATTGCGTTAATATCGATCGTAAAGTAATAGAAAAATTAGAAGCATCAACATGGATAAGGATAAAAGTTTTCAACATTTTCTCATCTTGGAGATATGCTATCAACTTTGCCTTACATACTTTTCAAAGAGAATTAATTTCTTACTCTTTCTAGAAAATGATCTTATCACCAACCCACGTATATTGTATTATCTTTCACCCTATAAATGTTGGCATCTCAAAGTTGACTTTCCGTTCTTCAAATAAATCATGCAATTTAACCATTGGTTTACTTAACAAAGTATGCTACATAATACCTGTTTTAGTTGGATTGTACAATATTTCAATAATCATCATGGTCACCATCACTTGGATGGGCTTTTTCATCTTCTTGAAAGGCATGTAATGCATCATTTATACAAATCATATCTTTATACTTAGTTGGCATTGGAGATCTAGGAGAGATATTGACACCTTATGTTGATATTTGAGTTCTGAAAGATCCTCGCACTATTGTAGTAGCAAATTTCTAGATTTGTCGATTCATCTTTCTTATGGACATACTTACCATTACTTTATGCATCCTCCATCATGCCTTATACACATAAATCCACCTCATTTTTGAGGTCTTCCTTATCTTGCATATTTGATAATCAATTTTTAGGATAGAGAGGATTATCTTTCAAATCCTGAACATATGGAACACCTTATTTTTCATCACCATTTGTAAGAGAACCCTTTCTTTTAATCATTACATTTTATTTGATGTGTTTCTTCAAGAGGAGATACATGATCTAGTTCTGTTTCTTGTTACTTAAACATTCACTGTCAACATATGTTGTTGGTTCACATTCTTCTTTCTTATGATCTTCTGATTTCCTTCTCCACACTTTTATGCACTTTCCTTTATTTTGTTTGGAAATGGTACTTCTTTCTCTGTTTTGAATATATAGAGATAGCTGACATTTTTCTTCATCCTTCTTCTGATCTTCTGATTTCCTCCTCCATACTTTTTTTTTTTTTTTTAATTATGAGCTTTATGACCAAAGTTGTTGCATTTGTGATAGACTACATTGTAGTAGAATCTTGCAATATACCCAAAATTGTTTCATTTCCAGCATTCAAAGTTTCTATAAAGTGTTATGTTTTTGTTGTCCACATAGAAATTCTTGGCACTTCCTTTTTTTACATGATTATTTCTTGCATGGAATCTACAATCTACTGCTCCATACCCAAAATTGTTACAAGAGAAACAATAGCCAAAAAAATAAATTTGATACCTGGTAGTAAATTTTCTCCTTGGAGGCACGACTCTTTTAATATTATTCATGTCAGACCTTGGTTGATTGTACTTTCTTCCCATAATGTTGTCTTCATCGCAATTTGAGATTTTAAGAAAATTTGTATTGATTTCAGTCTTCTCCTCAATTGACTTGGACATTTCATTTTCTTGAAGAATGTTTTGATTGATGTCATATCCTAGACCTATATTGATCAATGGTGACCTTTGATAGTTGAGAATTTCATCTAGTATTGTAGTACTATTTTCAAATTTCAAGCTTCTATTTAGATGATCAGTAGATTTCTTTAGTTCCTTTCTTAAGGAATCAATTTCATCCTTCAACTTCTCAAAGTATTGATCCTTTTCTTTCATATGACTTCTTACTACTTATTCTATCCTTTTTTCCTCTTTTCAGAGAGGAATTTTGTGTTTCAAGTTTCTCACGGTGGTGATCCCTTTATTTATTTTCTTCTAGCTAAGTTTTTAGTTCAATGATGATATATTTTGTTTTTTTATTGTTGTGTGACATTTCTTCTTTTGAATTATGATCTTCTTCTTGATATTTTTGGAGTTGTTCCTTTAGGAGTTGATTCTATCTTCTGATCTTTGTGATTTCTTTTTCTTCTCCTTTAGTTATGAAGAGAACTTCATCAGATAATAAATTGACCTCTTCATCATGAAAATTGAATATCTATGTTTCTTATTCATCTTCATGCACATCTTGTATCTTTTACCAAAGTTCTTTAGTAGATGTACATTGTCTCACTTTTTCCTTCTCAGGTTCTAATAAACAACTCATAATTGCATTCAAGGATCTTGCATTGTTTTTATGTAACTTCTTTGCAGCTTCACTTTTTGGTCATTTTTTTGGAATTGTGTAATCATTCTCAACTGCGCATCAAATATTATATCCTACTTCCTGCAGATATCTCTTCATTCTTATACTCCACATATCATACTTTTCTCCATCAAGTAGATGAGGTCTAGTTGAAGAAAACAAATCTTGACTGGCCATTTATCTTGAAGGATCTTCCATCTATCTATTAGGTTGTCACCAAAGGAACCTACTCTGATACCAATTGTTGGAATATTCAACAATACTGAGAGGGGGGGGGGGGTGAATCAATATTGGACAAATTTTAATCATTTTTTTTTTACCATCTTAACTAGTCATCACATAGTCAATCATAAGAAATGTAGATAATTAACCATAACATAAAGACATTGTACAATGATATTTTACATGGAAACCCATACAAGAGAAAACTACAAATATTCTTCTTCTTATATTAATCAAGAATTAGATTATTTTTAGGCTTCAACCTGTGACGGATACCAATCCCTGCAGTAAGCACCCACTTACAACTCTTTAAGCACCAAATTCACAGGCACCAACCTGTTGAGAATATGAGGACGCCAATCCTCACTGTAAGAACCCACTTACAGTCTGGAAGCACCAACTTTCTAGGAACCAACCTGTTATGAGGATGAGGAAACCAATCCTCTCTGTAATCACCCACTTACAATTTTCAAGCACCAGCTTACCAGGAACCAACCTGTTATGAGAACACCAATCCTTTGCCTTGCACCACTCTACCACCCTGAAATAAATAAGTTGCTCAATGTTTAATCATTCATAAAATATCATATTCATAGACAACACAACCAATATCATATTTACCATTCATGTAGTTGTTATTCATGTAGATCACTTTTGATGTAATGTTTTTTTCCTATAATCTGCAATTCTTGTAGATCAACCTTTATTGTAATTTGTTATTTATATAGATCGACCTTTTCTTTAATCTACTATTCATGTAGATCGACCTTTCCTATGATTTTATATTCATGTAGATCGACCTTTCTTGTAATATGTTATTCTTTTAGATCAGTATTTTCTGTAATTGACTTTTCTTGTAATATGCTTTTCCTATAATCTGCATATCTTGTATATCAAGCTTTCCTATAATCCGGTATTTCTGTAGATCGACCTTTCATGTAATCTTCTATTCTTATAGATTGGCCTTTCCTATAATTGTATGTTCCTATAATCCACATTTATTGTAATATTCAATTCGTGTAGATCGACTTTTCCTGTAATCTGTTATTCCTGTAGATTGACCTTTCCTATAATTCATTATTCTTGTAGATAGATCTTTCTTGTAATATGTTATTCATGTAGATTGGTCTTTCATGTAATAAACTTTTCCTATAGATCTACTTTTTATGTAATTGTTGATTTTTTCCTATAACTGCAGATCTGTTTTTCCTGTAACTACAGATTTGTTTTTCTTGTAATCACATATCTATTTTTTTCTATAACTACAGCTCTAATTTTCCTGTAACTATAGATCTATTTTTCCTGTGACTACAGATATATATTTTTTGTAATTGTAGATCCATTTTTCTAGTAATTGTGGATCTGTTTTTCTTATAACCTTCTCACAACATAGTGGTTTTACACACTTCTCAAAGATCCAAAAATATATTCATACCATACTTGTTATCATTACAGAATTACTTCATTACAATCAAGAGTAGTTTCTATTTAGGGTTAAATTACATACCTTTGATATTGCAATTTAGATTCAGAAACCCTTCTGCAATTTAATTTCTAGCTCTATAATCTTTAGCATAGATGCATTCTTTCTTTTGACCACTTTTCGCCTCTTGATATGGCCCTTAACTTAAACTCATATCAACTCACACATATTCATATTTCATGCATAAAATTCACTCTCAACTTTAATAAATATTTAAAATAGTTCATGTAGTGGTTTTTGTTCCCATAGAAAAATCAATACTATGGTATACGCCCACAATGTTTTTCTTGACCATATCAATAGACCATTTTATATTTCCTTACATAAATAATACTTGTTGTGTGAACACCACCAACAATAACTCATCTCATCTTGATAAATTCAATGTGATCACATCCTTTCCTTAGCCAACTGTTACCAATACTCCATTACCAGAATCTTGAGTTCCTGTAATAAACTTGTTATTATTGGAATTTCAATTATTACCAGAATCCAAAATTCATGATGTCAACACGTTATTATTGGAATTTCAATTATTACCAGAATCCCAAATTCTTCCAGTCGAAATGTTATTATCAAAATTTCAATTATTACCAGAATCCCGAATTCCTGCAATTGACATGTTATTACCAAAGTTTTAGTTATTATTGGAATTCTGAATTCCTATAGTTCAATATTTATTACATGGATTCCAAATTCCTATAGATATAAACAAAATTCCAAATTCATGCAGTTGACACATTACTACTGGAATTTCAGGTATTACCATAATTTTAGTTATTACTAGAATCCAAAATTCATGTAGACAAACATGTTGGAGACACACATATTGTTAGATACAATACATCACTCAAACAATGCCCTCAATAGCACCTATTTTCACATCAATAGTCTAGAAGTCACTTTAACATCAATGACACATCACTTACTATCACATACACAACCATTTTTGTTGAAGGAAAATCTCCCTGCGGATAGGTAGATCTCCTCTTGAGAACTAGACTCTTAACTCTTAAGACAGAAGATGCTTATCATGTACAATGACTTCCTTTTATATCTATATAAACTAATGTGTGAGGAGGAAGGAGAAAAGAAGTACCTTTTTATTGGATTTTGTCCTTGCATAGTCCGATTTGAGCTCCAATCTTGAACTCTTCGATAAGCCCTATAGACAAACAAAGATACAAACAACTTCCTACTCTATTGAGATTAGCTTGAAATAGATATATCTATTAGAGACAAGTTCATGTGAGATTAAGCAAAAACTAGAAAGAAACAGGCCAAGCATATTATATTAAAGAAAACAACGATGAAGAATGCTTACAGCCATAGATGCGAGTGTAGCAGCTTCGTCAAGTCCTCCTTGTCTAACCATTGCTCAAAGGACCCACAATCAAAATGACCATATCTTCACTGATTATTCTCCTCCACTTCACTGTGTGTTTCCTATGAGATCATAGGTTTCATGCCTCCAAAATCCCTCCCCTTTTCACCATGAGAGGGCTTGCTTATATAGGTTTAGATAGGCCCAACCACTTGAGATATATTTAGGGTAAGTTGAGGATTTTCCTCCTTCAGTTAGGGATATTCCCTAAGATCATGGCTTGACTGAGGATTCAAATCCAACTACCTTCAAAGATTGAAGAGATCTTTCCCCCATTCTTCTCAACAAACCAATTGTTTCCCAGAATAGGTAGCGCTCCCTCAAAAGGGCAATCAGAGCGTTATAACGATCCCTAGTAATGTATAGGGGGGCACCAACACTCCTCATAGTAGCAATGATCCTCCAAAATGGTAGATGGAGTGTTATAATGCTCCCAGATAGTCTATAGGGGGGCGTCAACACTCCTGAGAGAGGTATAGGGGAGCGCTCTCCTCTAAAAACTCAATTTTTGTGGTTCTTTCAAATATAAAGAGGTTCATAAACCCAGTTAACCTTTCCTCTTCTTCCAAATCAATTGTTTGAGGTGTTTCAAGTGTATTTATGATGTCATTATAGGTACGACATAGGCATTATGGCAGTATGC
>ML830219.1:69972-82477 GCA_009831015.1 Picea engelmannii | reverse complement strand
GGGGTTAAATTAGGCTTAGGAGAATAATTACAAGTGTCACAAAATAGGTAAAAGGTGAAATAACATTCACCCCTCTTAGGATTTTTACCCTAGATCACTTAGGAATTAAATTCAAGTTAGCTTTCCCCTTCCTAGTCTCTCTAGACCCGAGAAGTAGGTACTTGTAATATTCATTGAGAAAGGGTCCCATACCTTGGGCATGGCTTTGATAATTTAACTTAGGTTAGTGTGGGCCCTCGAAACATAACCTACAAGAAGGTCAAAGTGTCGGAACTGGGGGTCTGTTGACGGACGAAATTGATCGTCCGTTAACTGAGAGAGTGGAACCAGTTCGGGGTTGTCTAATAACCCAAGCCGTTTGGGATGAACCACCCTGACGGGTTTAGCGGCTCCGTTAGCCGATCTAAGGTCCTAAGAAACAAAAAAAAAAACTACTCTAAACTAACTAATCTAACTAAAACTAACTATTAAACAAACTAATCTAACTAAAAAGGAATAAAACAAACTAATAAACTAAACTAACTAATCTATATATATACAATCTACTAACTAATACTATACTAACTCTAACTAATTAAATATCTAACTACTAACGAAAATATAACTTATCCACAAAATGTACAATATCTACAATTTACAGATTTGAATAAAACCTGAAAAACTCATTTGCATTCTGCCCTAAGACAGAGAAAGATATTTTTTGTTGATTTTATAATTTTATGAACGAGAGATAAAACAAAAACTAACTAAACTAAACAACTAATATACTAATTCTAACTACAAATCTAACTAACATATATCTAAATAAACTACTTAAACTATACTAAACAAATAAATAACAAACTGACCTGGAGAAACGCTCCAGATTTGTCCTGTGTATGATGATTTTTTCAGTTGATCGGAGGGAGGAAACCCGCACCGAATTATCCAGGAGCTTCTCGTAAACGATAGCTACAGTGCTCTTCGAGTATGATTACAGGACAAACAAGATATAAAAATTTACAACAATCTTATGATTTATAAATCTTCACAATTAGATAAACCTGTATGCAAAGACTTATACAAAATGATTCAATTAATGAAGAAGATAAATCTATGATTCATTAACTGAAACAAAGTAATTGTTGTACTTTTGTTTTTAAAAGAATGAAAGAGATCAGATTATGGATAGCACATTAATTAAATCATATCATTCTGCAATAGATTACGATAGCTAAAGTATTCTATAATCAACTGCAAACGACATGCATAAACTTGAAACAAAAGATTGATATATTGAAAAGCGAAAGTTGTAGCAAAACATCAACTCCTGTCTCAGTTTGTATTAGAAATCCATAGCCTGGTTCTCCCACAAGTGAGGATAATCCATTATTACAAAATAATAAGTATTTAAAGACCTTCTACAGGGTAAAACATCCCTGTAGAAGTTATCAAACTGTTTATAGAAAATCTGGAAAGATATTCCAAGTCTGACTAAACTAGGAACCTAAAATAAAAACTGAATCACAAAAATATCTCCTAGACTGTCCATCATGCCCAATGCAATTCGGATGTACCTGAAAAGGGTTAAAAATGAACAAGTTAGGCAGATATTTTGTTAAATAAAATGATAAAAATCTAATTCTATAGACTAGCTACAGAATCTTGGGATTCTGTAGCTGGTCTATATCAGACACATAATCAACATTAAAATCAATTCAAATCTTTTAAAGAATTAAATCCAACTAACATCTAATAGCTATTTGAAAGTGAATCATTCAAATTGAAATTGTTATATCATTTTGAACTCAAATAAGACCAAGATCAATCAAATGACTACAGAGATATGTGTACTCTGTTTCGTTTGTTACCACAAAGTCGGGTGAACAAAATCATATCGAACAGTAATGAAATCATTTCATATCAAATTGAAATCGATACAATTAAAACAAATCATAGGCAATTGTTATGCTGCCTCATTAACAGGAAACACGATCAAATCCAAACAAGATCATTTTCAAATCGTCATAACTGTATTGACATAACAAACGATCTGTGCCATGAGTGAATCAAATTAAAACTGGTGCGTAAATTGTCACAAATGAAATCATAACAAGATCAACCAATTGATAACAAAGTTCGTAAGAATTATCCGATTGTTTGTTATTGCAAATTGGGGTAGACAAAATCATTCACAAAATCATTTCTTGAATTCATTTTGAAACGACTATTACCCGAATTTCCTCATACGAATTTGACAGAAATAACATAAGTCGGTCTGAGTTAACAAACTCGTTTGAAAATTAAAATTAAAAGAGCTGCAATCAAGTCTATCGTTGATACGAATACAACTCATAAAATCAATCATGCTAACTGAAGATACACAACAATCCAATCAAGCAAATCAGACAGCTGGGGTTTAACATAGTTGTCGTGAATCAAAATCATTCCATGATTCGGGCGTGAATATCATTTGCACAGGCTTAAAAGAGAGTATTGTTTCCATGAAAAACAGAGTCATTTTTCCAAATCATTGTCAATCAGAGTTGTATTCCCGATTTAGAAAATCATATGACACAGCATATTGAAAGATCGTAACAGCCAAATTCACGAAATCGTTCGACAATCACAACATACTAACCATAACGAAATCAAATCAAAACATGATCGTATTCTAAATCTAGCATGAAAACCTCTTGTTCAGATTAGATACAAAACAAATCCAATTGAAATTCAATCAAATCTGATAAAAATCTATCAATGACTAAACTGGGCATGAGCAAATCGTGTATCCAAATCGAAACTTCATTTATTTTTAGCAAAGCGAAAATCATGTACAGGATGAACTACATTGTGACAGGGCTATTTCAAAGGATAGACAGAGCTATTCGAAAACCAAATTCAAATATATTAATCCGAGGAATTCTCAAAACGCAATTGATACAAAATTCATACCTGTATGAGGAGCAGATGGCTTGATCATGACATTTTGGAGTTGACAACTGCTGTAGCCGATTCAACATTCCGAAAAACAATAGAACCAGTAGTCCTCTGCTTCCTATCCGTTGCTTGAAGCTTGTCCCTTTGGCTAGTCAACACTGCAACTTGGTTCTCCAGCGATTTGATTTTGGATTGAGGTACAGGAACGTCTAAGTAGTATCATTCCAACCACAAATCACATTGGTCACAGGACGACTGTCCGGGCTTCGAAAATGCAGGTGAGGGTTTGGTTACATTGCCAAGGGCTTCGTTAGGTAGTTTGATCCCAGGGTAGCTAGGATTATTCCTTAGGCAAGGGGGAAGATTCGAAACGAAGTCATAAGGTGGCTCGGTGCATAGACCCTGTGAGTAAGGGTACTCACTAGCTAGGAAGCATTCTATGTCAGAGTTCAAATCCTCACTAAGGACTATGGGCTTCTGCTCAACACTAGGTTTAGGCTTATTCCTATCCATTCTCGAGATAAGCCGAGCATTCTTTTTTCCTTTGCCATCAACAGTAGGGTTTGCCTTGGCCTTTTTGCTTACAGGCTTTTTAATAGTCTCAATCTTCTCAATTATAGCGTCGGGTGAGTCAACATCAGGGTCGACCGAAGGCTTAGGAGAGGGCAGTAGGACATGGAAGGGCACGGGTGGCCCGACCTTGGTTTCATTAACCATAGGCTTGTCAATCTGGACAGGGTCTATATCACTAAACCATTTCGAGCTATAAAAGCTTGCCATATATCACCGTGGTGATTCAAGTGATGAACAATGATAAGTCTGATTAAGCCATGGTGGAACAGGCTACTATCAACCTTCTCCCTTTTAAACCTTTTCGACATTTTATATAGGCTACGCTGGAAATAAAAGGGCATATTCAACGGGTATCCCATAAAATTCATTAACAAACGCAGGTGATAGAGAAAAACGAGACCATATCGACCCTCATAGGTCACGAATTGTTTGACCACCATCAAAATATCATGCCATCGTGGTTTAAGTGTAGAGATGGGCATACCTCTGTCACAGGATGTGACCTTTCGCAAGACGAACAATAGCGGCCATGGCACCTCCTTGACCTTAGAATTTTTAAACAAACGTTGGCCCGAGGATGGTAACCCTGTAGAAGAACTAATAAATTCCTCATTGATTTCCAACTGAGTGTCACCCACCTTCTCTCTACAGCCATCAAAAGTCAGGGCGAACTGCTGTGCAACAAATAAATTAAAACCCTTGAATCGTTGTACAAATGTGAGCCAACCGTTATCCTCTAAGTCCTTTCGAGCATTGTCGAACAATAGCAAGGCTTGGTTGCCGTTCGGCTCGATTCGCACCACCGGTGCCATGGAGCCGAGCACACGGTGAGTCCAGGGTTTGGATCATATCACACATAGGAGCAGAGTACACGAAGGGTTACTTGAGCTAGCAGAGGCAAAACAGGGATAAGGGATAGGCATAAATGACATCGTGCGAAGGTGGTGGAGCTATTTTCTAGCCATGCATAATAGTTATTGCCAATGGTACAACTGTCGACGCTTATAGATTTTCAACCCATTATAGTATAGTTCAACAATTATGTCACTTGGCCGACCAATGAAATGGTAAGTGCATAAAACAATGCGTGCAACCAAAGTTATGCCATAGTTTTAAATGCCCAACATACAAATCGAAACCAATACCAATATTTTGACTATATGACATACAATGTGTCAATTCATACCAAGAGTTGAAGCGAGGTACCAATGCGTTTTGAAACTAGGTGTTATGTCAAATGAAAAATATCAAGGGTTTAACCATAACACCTATATATTTTCATGAAACCAATGGTCAATCAAATCAAAGAACAAAGAACATGTAAATCCAAATGCCAATGCATTACAAACTCAATGAGACAAAGTCACACAATCAATCCAAGAATGTCCAATGAGTACAGATCAAAAAGTTTTGCCAGCTGCATAATGATTAGTAAAAGGTAAGCGCAATGGGCATATCGACAAGGAGGATAGCTACAGTCCAAATAATGATTTTAATGCGACTATGAAAGACCAAGTTTTCACGCTTACGTTCGTGAAAACAAAAACGAAGGTAAATGTGCAAATGTCACAAAAATAAAAGTGTCATTTATTAGAGAATTGCGACGAAAAAAATGATGTTTGCAAAACATTGGTGTAGGCAGCTTATAAGACAATGGAAAAATGTGAATTGGCTGCCAACAATGGCGACACACTAGTAGAAGAAGTTATCTCTGCCAAAAGGACAAATTCAGATTAGGACAACAAAGATAATTCCAACTCAAAAATAACAACCAGAAAATCATATAAGCATCATCATTTACCAACTATTCCAGCAGTGCTTTAAAAGATGAAAACATATAATAGTCTTAAGATCAGCAAGTCACGACATTGCTTTGCTGCCAGCGGGCCTGTTCAGTACCCCGACGAAGTTGTCTTGGTGCCGTGCATGCATTTACCCGCTGCCAGCAGACCTGTTCAACGTCCCGGTGGGTTTACAAGCACTTCCCACAGCTCTTTTAATGATTAATTTTGTTTTTCAAATATATATAGTTGAGCAGGGTGACGCTGAAAATCATGATATTTTAACATATTTTCTTACAGACCTCATCAGAATTTTCTTTTAGAACTGTCCTTTATTAAGATCCAGAGATGTTTCATTTACAAAAACAACTTTCTAAGGTAGGGAGACATCTTATGAGTCATTCCCTTAAGGAATAGGGACATCGTAAAAAGATAATAGATGATCATGACAAGCTTTACTCAGAGATCGAAATTAGTCATCTTCTTTCAAAAACAGACTTTTCCAACATAAATTTCAGAAATATATCATTGATGTTTATACCTTTTTCTTGGCAGTTATTTTAGCGAAGGAATTTTCTATTGTCTTTGTCTGAATAGCTCAGTGTACAGGTACATGTATTTCCCAAAACACAAACTGATAGATTCAAATCAAAAACAAAAAGAAAACGAAAAAAAAAACAAAAGCAAAATATGTACAAGATATACAAGGGTAGTTATCAAGCAAAGTATCTTTTCAAGGCCTAGCCATTCACCGGGTAGGTGTCAGGTTTCCCTTCAAGATTTTGCAATCGAAAACAACTGGGACCCAACTTTTCAGCAATTAAAAACGGTCCAAGCCATAAATTTTGAAATTTTGTGTGCTCTCCCTTTCCCTCGTGTGGTTTGTCCCACTTCAAGACAAGATCACCTACTTCAAAATTCCTATCAGAAACAGAATTAGAATCGAACCAGCTTTTAACCAATTGTTGATTTTGATCTAACTTACATTTAGCTTGGGCTCTTACTTCTTCTAGCTTCATCAAAGCATTAATTCAGTTTTCCAAAGGGGGACAATCTTCTTCTTGGACTTTCTGTGACAACTGAAGTGAAGGAAGAAGAATGTGAGGTGGCAGAATTGCTTCTCTGCCATAAATGAGAAAAAAGGGGGAGTTACCTACAACAGCTTTTGGCATTACCCTATCAGCCCATAACGCGTTTAGCAGTGCATTGTGCCAATTTTTGTGATTTTCAACTACCGTTCTCTTGATGAATTTGATCAAGTTCTTGTTTGTTGATTCTGCCAATCCATTGCCCTGGGGGTAATAGCTAGCAGAATACTTCACCTTAATTCCCTTTTCCAAAGCGAACTCGCTCATCTCAAGAGAGGAAAAGTAAGAAGCATTATCAAATACTAAACAGTCAGGGATACCGAAACGAGTGATAATATTCGAATTTAGAAAGGCAATTACCTGACTGGTGTTGACAGTTCTTAACGCAGCAGCTTCAGACCATCGGGTAAAGTAATCTGTGGCTGTCACAATAAACTTGTGTTGTTGCGAGGATGGAGGGTTGATTAGACCTATGATATCAAGGCCCCACTGCTGAAAAGGAGAATCTACCATAACGGGTTGCAAAGGAAAGGCTGGTTTTTGTAACCGCCCTGATGCTTTCTGACAAATGATACATTTACGACACAAGGCATGAGCGTCTCTAAAAAGCATGGGCCAATAATAACTGGCTCTTAAAACCTTATGAGCAGTGGTGTCACCACCAAAATGACCACCAGCTGCCCTTGCATGCAACTCTAGCAAGAATTTTTCTTCTTCGTCTTTTTCAAGACAACGCATCAGTACGTCGTCAAAATTCTGACGAAACAGGATACCATTGACCAGATGAAAGGAGGCAGAATTTAATCTCAATGCTCTTCTTTTATTGGGATCTAGGTGACGGGGGATGACCCATGTTCAAGAAAAAATCTTATATCGTCATACCAAGGACTGACAGAGTTTTGTGCGCAATAGATTAGACTTTGGTCGCGTTGTCCTAGGTTTGACGTATCACTTTCTTCTTGTTGTCCTGCTGCTGAATCAGCAACTAACTTGCATAACCCTTGGCCTCTCACTATCCAAGCTTGGGTGATTTCTAAGTCATACTCCTGCAAGGAGGTGACCCAGTTGTCTCTCTTTTCTCCTAGTTCCTTCTGCACTAACAGATTCCTAACGGCTGGGTAGGGGACAATGACTTTCGTCCTTGACTTCAAAAGATAGGACCGGAAGTGATTAACTGCTTTGAAAACAACGTAGGCTTGCCGATCTACCACTGGGTAATTAAGTTCAGCGCCTTTGAAAGAAGATCTCATAAAGGCAATGGGTACTTCATTGTTCTCGACATTCTTTTGGGTTAAGATGGCGGCATAGGAACGGTCAGAAGCAAAAGTGTAGTGTAAAGTCTTGAGAAAAATCTGGGCTCATGAGAGACAGAGCGTTTATTATGGCCTTCTTTATTGCATTAAAAGCTTGATTTTCTAGGGGTCCCCAGTGATATTGGGTGTCTTTCTTTATCAAATTCTGTAAAGGCCTGACCATTTCGGAGAAACTAGGGACGAATCTCCTCATGAAGTTATTTTGGCCTAAGAAAGACTACATAGATTTTTTGGATGTAGGAGGGAGGAGTTTCGCGATGACTTGAGTCCTTTCAGGGTCAATAATCATCCCTTCACTAGACACAATGAATCCTAAGAGTTTACCCTGTTCTACTGCAAAGATGGATTTTTTGGGATTCAAGGAGATGCCGTATTTACGACATCACGGTAGGACGACTCGTAAGTGAGCTAGATGATCGTTTTTGTTTTTAGAAAATACAGTCACATCATCTAGGTAAACTATGATGGACTGATTGATTAAGCCTCGGAAAGCAATGTCCATTGCTCTTTGAAAAGTGGCGCCAGCATTAATCAATCCAAAGGGAATTTTACGATAAGCATAAGTGCCCCACGGGGTACGGAAGGTAGTTTTAAGTTGGTCTGGTGGAGACATCGGGACTTGGTTGTATCTCGAGAAACCATCCAGTAAGGATAGCCTCTCAGAACTAGATACCTGTTGAAGGATGTGTTCCATGGGTGGGATAGGATAGTTGTCTTTATCAGACATTCTATTAAGGTTTCAGAAATCGACGCAGAGTCGAATTTCCCCACTTTTCTTCCGGACTGGGACAAGGTTAGAAACCCATTGAGTGTGCCTAACAGGAAAGATTATGTTAGCATTTAGGAGCTTATTCAATTCTTTTTGAACGGTCGGTTCGAGCTTAGGGTGCATTTTCCTCAGTTTTTGTTGAAAGGGTAAGGTTTGGGGCTTCATCGGGATGACATGCTGTATGATGTTAGGGTCGAAAGTTTTAAGGCCATCATACGTCCACGCAAAGACATCTTTAAATTCTTTGAACAATTTAATAAATTCAGCTTTTTCTTGTTGAGAACATCCTACCCCTAGATTAATGCACTGAGGATTTTCATTAGTTCCTAAGTTTACTTTTTCATAAGATAACGAGGAACTATTGGTTTTACAATTGACCGTCTTTTTAAATTTATCTTGTAGATCATAAAACTTCTCTAATCTAACTACATATTTAGGGATCGAGTTTACCATATCCGATGAAGATTTGGGAGTTATCGGATCTGGTATTACCGTGAAATCACGCAAATTGTCATCGTGCGTGTGTTCGTCTATCACTGCGCCTTGAAAGGTTTCTTCCATGTGCAGAAAGTTAATAATCTGTTGATCATCGTCAAAGACTCTCCAGTTCGTGATGTTGTCGGGGACGGATGGCCGGAACAACAACTCGATGGAGAATGCGTCTGGGGACAAGCCTTCTGCAGGAAGAAGTTTAGAAGCTACATTAGCTAATAAATCTTCTTCAGAGTTATTTAGTCTAGGAATAGAATTTATATTGAAAGCAGAAAATTTATTCATTAAATTCCATACCTCAGACTGGTAGCTTTTGAGATGCGGAGAAAGACAGTGGATAGAGTCTCTTACCTGTCTAACCACTATTTCAGAGTCGCCAAAGACGGTTAAATTTTGAATGTTCATATCCAAAGATTTTCGGAGACCTTGCAATAAAGCCTCATATTCTGCAGTATTATTAGTACATTCAAATTCCAACCTGCATGCCATCAATGTTTTGTTACCTGCCGGATCGATAATGACGCAGCCTGCTCCAGCTCCTTCTTTGGACTTTGACTCGTCGAAATAAAGAGACCAAATTTGATTTGCATCGGGTAAATGGGACCCTTGCGTGGAAGCTGTTGGCTGCATATATGCTACAATCTCGGACTATTGTTTCGGATTGGTGATAGGTAAAGCCTCGGCCATGAAATTTCCGAAGAAGGTGTCCATCCCTTGTACTTCGGGTGAATCAGCATAAGGTGTATACGGTTCGTTGGGATCGTTCAAATCTGTGACCGTGAACTTAAGGTAACGCTCACGATTTACTTTGATTTTATTGGGCTTGCCATTCTCTGGAAGCCATAGATGGGACCAATCTGTCGCGAAATAACCATGTATTTGTTCCGACCAGTCCCTGCTTAAAAACATACCATACACTTCTGGAATATCCACAACAATTATATCAATAACTTGATGAACCTTGGGGTTATATGATAATCTAATAAGCACATTCTTTAGTTCGCCTATAACTTTGACATTTGTCCAATCAAGTTGTATGATTTTTAAGGTCGAGGGTTCAACTTCAGCATTAATCTTTTGGAAAAAAGACCAAGGCATCACATTGGATGATGCTCCTGAGTCCACCATACAATTGTGCACGTTTCTATTAAAGATCTCGAAAGTTAATAGGAAAGGAGGTACATTTTTGCGAGTACTAAGAGTAGTAGCTTGTGGCTTTTTACTCACAATTTCTACGGCTACTTTATCTACATTAATTACATTATTTACATTATTTACAAGAAGGCTTCCTTTATCTTGAGGATAAAGATTGTTTTTAGTGGAAGTCTTCTGGGGAACTTTGTTCTGCACAACCTTGTTACCATTAGAATTACCATTTTTGCCATTCTCCGAGATATTCTGTAACATTTTTTGTAGCAGAAATGGAAATTTCAATAACTCATAAATAGAAATGTTAGCCCTTAACTTTTTAATATCTTCAACTACATCATAATCTAAGTTGGGGTTCACATTACTTTGTTTAGTCTCAACTGATTTAGATTGCTCTGGAGGTGAAGTTGTAGTATTTTTGGAAGACGGTTTGTTTGTTGTCTTACTCCTGGTATTATAGGGATGTACTGTCTCGAAGTTAGCTTGAAAGATACTATCTGAGAAGTGTCCAAAAATGTTTGGAGAAGACTCTTCTTCTTGAACTATTTCTTGTTCAACTACCTCCTCAGGAATCTCAGGAGGCATCAAGTTATCTTGGGCTTCTAGAATTGTTTGAAGGGCGCATTGCAGACTTTCTAGATTTAGGCCTTATGTGGTTGGATTAGGTCGGTTGGTAGGAAAAGGATTCCGGAACGGGGTTTTATAAGGTCCTTTGCTCGAGGAAGCTTCTTCGGTCGACCTTTCCAAGTCTATAACTTGATTTGACAGTTTTTGAACAACTTTAGTTAAGTTTTCTAAATCAGAGCTTTTAGGTTGTGTTTTACTTTGAGTGGGTCTGGGGAGGATTTCGATCTTCCTTTTGGAAGAAGAACTAGTCTCAGTTTCGTTGCTATTAGAGTCTTTAAGACTAAGTATGTTCTTTTCAATCTGGCTGGCCTCCTCGAAGGCTTCTAACAACGTGGCTTTCTTGGATCGTTTAACCCAAATAGCTATACTTTGATGCAAAGCTTTAGTGTAGTATGCTATTATAAGACTCTCAACAGGCATGGAATCCGTAGGGATTCGGTTTTTAAGTGTCAAGAATCTTTGATTAAAGTCTTTAACTTTTTCTTTTGGGTTCATTCTTAAGCTATAAAGGTCCATGACTAGGACTTCCGGAGGCTTACCGTCTCTGAACTTTTCCAAAAAGCATGACTCAAACTTTTCCCAAGACACGATGGTATGGGGTTGTTGGGAAAAGTACCATGTGGATGCATTACCCTCGAAAGTATACGGGAACAACCTACAGACAACGTCTTCATGTTCAACATTGCAGAGTCTTATGGCTAACATAAACTTTTTAATGTGATCTTCAACGATCTGTTTTGAGTCAGGATCAAACTTGGGAAGCCATTTCTCCGGGTGTTTAGGTAAAGGATGCTGAGCTCCAGGTACAACTACGACATCCTGATCAAGCCAGGGTCTAGCAAGGTTGTTCTGATTTGCCATTGGCATAGTGGGTGTGGAAGGCTGAGAAGGGGGATTGCCTTCGTCAGAGGAATCTCCTCCAGAAGAGGAAGGAGATGATGGAGGTGGTGAAGGGGGTATCCCAGATACTCCTGCAGCAGGATTTAAGATTGGATCTGTAGGATTCACAGTGAGGTTAGTGTCACCTAATTGTTCTCTGATATCGGAGAAATCCAAAGGTTGTCCCCACGGACGGTTTGGCTGCCTCAAATAGGCTAAGGCACTATGTGTTTTTATAAGAGATTGACGAACAATCTCTTATAAGTCACCACCTGTAGGATTAGGGGTCGCTGGCTCAACTGTGATTTGTGGATCGTTGGTTGAAGTAGTTTTTGTTTGAAGGGGAATATTATCATTTGAATGGCTTCTAGTCACTATAGGTGAGCGATTAGGTGGTGGAGGAGTCTTGCGACCGCCTCGTGCCATTAATTAAATTCAGGCCCTCCTTCTAGCGCCATTTGTTGATGGGCGAAATTGACCGTCCGTTAACTGAGAGAGTGGAACCGGTCCGGGGTTGTATAATAACCCAAGACATTTAGGATGAACCACCCTAACGGGTTTAGCGGCTCTGTTAGCCGATCTAAGGTCCTAAGAAACAAAAAAAAAAAACTACTCTAAACTAACTAATCTAACTAAAACTAACTATTAAACAAACTAATCTAACTAAAAAGGAATAAAACAAACTAATAAACTAAACTAACTAATCTATATATATACAATCTACTAACTAATACTATACTGACTCTAACTAATTAAATATCTAACTACTAATGGAAATATAACTTATCCACAAAATGTACAATATCTACAATTTACAGATTTGAATAAAACCTGAAAAACTCATTTGCATTCTGCCCTAAGACAGAGAAAGATATTTTTTGTTGATTTTATAATTTTATGAACAAGAGATAAAAC
>ML830219.1:56638-69772 GCA_009831015.1 Picea engelmannii | reverse complement strand
CTAAACAACTAATATACTAATTCTAACTACAAATCTAACTAACATATATCTAAATAAACTACTTAAACTATACTAAACAAATAAATAACAAACTGACCTGGAGAAACGCTCCAGATTTGTCCTGTGTATGATGATTTTTTCAGCTGACCGGAGGGAGGAAACCCGCACCGAATTATCCAGGAGCTTCTCGTAAACGATAGCTGCAGTGCTCTTTGAGTATGATTACAGGACAAACAAGATATAAAAATTTACAACAATCTTATGATTTATAAATATTCACAATTAGATAAACCTATATGCAAAGACTTATACAAAATGATTCAATTAATGAAGAAGAGAAATCTGTGATTCATTAACTGGAACAAAGTTATTGTTGTACTTTTCTTTTTAAAAGAATGAAAGAGATCAGATTATGGATAGCACATTAATTAAATCATATCATTCTGCAATAGATTACGATAGCTAAAGTAGTCTATAATCAACTGCAAACGACATGCATAAACTTGAAACAAAAGATTGATATATTGAAAAGCGAAAGCTGTAGCAAAACATCAACTCCTGTCTCAGTTTGTATTAGAAATCCTTAGCCTGGTTCTCCCACAAGTGAGGATGATCCATTATTACAAAATAATAAGTATTTAAAGACCTTCTACAGGGTAAAACATCCCTGTAGAAGTTATCAAACTGTTTACAAAAAATCTGGAAAGATATTCCAAGTCTGACTAAACTAGGAACCTAAAATAAAAACTGAATCACAAAAATATCTCCTAGACTATCCATCATGCCCAATGCAATTCGGATGTACCTGAAAAGGGTTAAAAATGAACAAGTTAGGCAGATATTTTGTTAAAGAAAATGATAAAAATCTAATTCTATAGACTAGCTACAAAATCTTGCGATTCTGTAGCTGGTCTATATCAGACACAGAATCAACATTAAAATCAATTCAAATCTTTTAAAGAATTAAATCCAACTAACATCTAATAGCTATTTGAAAGCGAATCATTCAAATTTAAATTGTTATACCATTTTGAACTCAAATAAGACCAAGATCAATCAAATGACTACATAGATATGTGTACTCTGTTTCGTTTGTTACCACAAAGTCGGGTGAACAAAATCATATCGAATAGTAATGAAATCGTTTCATATCGAATTGAAATCGATACAATTAAAACAAATCATAGGCAATTGTTATGCTGCCTCATCAACAGGAAACATGACCGAATCCAAACAAGATCATTTTCAAATCGTCATAACTGTATTGACATAACAAACGATCTGTGCCATGAGTGAATCAAATTAAAACTGGTGCGTAAATTGTCACAAATGAAATCGTAACGAGATCAACCAATTGATAACAGAGTTTGTAAGAATTATCCGATCGTTTGTTATTGCAAATTGGGGTAGACAAAATCATTCACGAAATCGTTTCTTGAATTCATTTTGAAACAACTATTACCCGAATTTCCTCATACGAATTTGACAGAAATAACATAAGTCGGTCTGAGTTAACAAACTCGTTTGAAAATTAAAATTAAAAGAGATGCAATCAAGTCTATCGTTGATACGAATACAACTCATAAAATCAATCATGCTAACTGAAGATACACAACAATCCAATCAAGCAAATCAGACAGCTGGGGTTTAACATAGTTTTCATGAATCAAAATCATTCCACGATTCGGGCGTGAATATCATTTGCACAGGCTTAAAAGAGAGTATTGTTTCCATGAAAACAAAGTCATTTTTCCAAATCATTGGCAATCAGAGTTGTATTCCCGATTTAGAAAATCATATGACACAACATATTGAAAGATCGTAACAGCCAAATTCACGAAATCGTTCGACAATCACAGCATACTAACCATAACGAAATCAAATCAAAACATGATTGTATTCGAAATCTATCATGAAAACCTCTTGTTCAGATTCGATACAAAACAAATCCAATTGAAAGTAAATCAAATCCGATAAAAATCTATCAATGACTAAACTGGGCATGAGCAAATCGTGTATCCAAATTGAAACTTCATTTATTTTTAGCAAAGCGAAAATCATGTACAGGATGAACTACATTGTGATAGGGCTGTTTCAAAGGATAGACAGAGCTATTCGAAAACCAAATTCAAATATATTAATCCGAGGAATTCTCAAAACACAATTGATACAAAATTCATACCTGTATGAGGAGCTGACGGCTTGATCATGACATTTTGGAGTTGACAACTGCTGTAGCCGATTCAACATTCCGAAAAACAATAGAACCAATAGTCCTCTGCTTCCTATCCATTGCTTGAAGCTTGTCCCTTTGGCTATTCAACACTGCAACTTGGTTCTCCAACAATTTGATTTTGGATTGAGGTATAGGAACGTCTAAGTAGTATCGTTCCAACCACAAATCACATTGGTCACAGGACGAATGTCCGTGCTTCGAAAATGCAGGTGAGGGTTTGGTTACATTGCCGAGGGTTTCGTTAGGTAGTTTTATCCCAGGGTAGCTAGGATTATTCCTTAGGCAGGGGGGAAGATTCGAAACGAAGTCATAAGGTGGCTCGGTGCACAGACCCTGTGAGTAAGGGTACTCACTAGCTAGGAAGCGTTCTATGTCAGAGTCTGAATCCTCACTAAGGACTATAGGCTTCTGCTCAACACTAGGTTTAGGCTTATTCCTAGCCATTCTTGAGATAAGCCGAGCATTCTTTTTTCCTTTGCCATCAACAGTAGGGTTTGCCTTGACCTTTTTTCTTACAGGCTTTTCAATAGTCTCAATCTTCTCAGTTATAGCATCAGGTGAGTCAACATCAGGGTCGACCGAAGGCTTAGGAGAGGGAAGTAGGACATGGAAGGGCACGGGTGGCCCAACCTTGGTTTCATTAACCACAGGTTTGTCAATCTGGACAGGGTTTGTAT
The DNA here is from genome assembly GCA_009831015.1 of Picea engelmannii. NCBI lineage: Eukaryota > Viridiplantae > Streptophyta > Pinopsida > Pinales > Pinaceae > Picea > Picea engelmannii. The sequence continues at coordinate 66,859 of ML830219.1, read as the reverse complement.
CACTAAAACCATTTCGAGCTATAAAATCTTGCCAGCTATCACCGTGGCGATTCAAGTGATGAATAATGATAAGTCTGATTAAGCCATGGTGGAACAGGATACTATCAACCTTCTCCCTTTTAAACCTTTTCGACATTTTATATAGGCTACACTGGAAATAAAAGGGCATATTCAACGGGTATCCCATAAAATTCATTAACAAACGCAGGTGATAGAGAAAAACAAGACCATATCGACCCTCATAGGTCACGAATTATTTGACCACCATAAAAATATCATTCCATCGTGGTTTAAGCGCAGAGATGGGCATACCTTCTGTCACATGATGTGACCTTTCGCGAGACGAACAGTAGTGGACATGGCACCTCCTCGACCTTAGAATTTTTAAACCAACGTTGGCCCGAGGATGGTAACCCTAAAGCAGAACTAATAAATTCCTCATTGATTTCCAACTGAATGTCACCCACCTTGGCTCTATAGCCATCAAAAGTCGGGGCGAACTGCTGTGCAACGAATAAATTAAAACCCTCGAATCGCTGTACAAATGTGAGCCAACCGTTATCCTCTAAGTCTTTTTGAGCATTGTCGAACAACAACAAGGCTTGGCTGCCGTTCGGCTCGATTCGCACCACCGGTGCCATGGATCCGAGCACACGGTGAGTCCAGGGTTTGGATCATATCACACATAGGATCAGAGTACACGAAGGGTTACCTGAGCTAGCAGAGGAAAAACAAGGATAAGGGATAGGCATAAATGACATCGTGTGAAGGTGGTGGAGCTATTTGCTGGCCATGCATAATAGTTATTGCCAATGGTACAACCGTCGACGCTTATAGATTTTCAACCCATTATAGTATAGTTCAACAATTATGTCACTTGGCCGACCAATGAAATGGTAAGTGCATAAAACAACGTGCGCAACCAAATTTATGCCATAGTTTTAAACGCCCAACATACAAATCGAAACCAATACCAATGTTTTGACTATATGACATACAATGTGTCAATTCATACCAAGAGTTGAAGCGAGGTACCAATGCGTTTTGAAACTAGGTGTTATGTCAAATGAAAAATATCAAGGGTTTAACCATAACACCTATATATTTTCATGAAACCAATGGTCAATCAAATCAAAGAACAAAGAACATGTAAATCCAAATGCCAATGCATTACAAACTCAATGAGACAAAGTCACACAATCAATCCAAGAATGTCCAATGAGTACAGATCAAAAAGTTTTGCCAGCTGCATAATGATTAGTAAAAGGTAAGCGCAATGGGCATATCGACAAGGAGGATAGCGACAGTCCAAATAATGATTTTAATGCGACTATGAAAGACCAAGTTTTCACGCTTACAGTCGTGAAAACAAAAACGAAGGTAAATGTGCAAATGTCACAAAAATAAAAGTGTCGTTTATTAGAGAATTGCGACGAAAAAAATGATGTTTGCGAAACATTGGTGTAGGCAGCTTATAAGACAATGGAAAAATGTGAATTGGCTGCCAACAGGGTCGTACTTCCGACGACCTTAGAACACATTGGAAATCCGACGTTATCGGGACTAATTTAAAAAAAAAACAGTAAAATTTCATTTTTTTTAATTATTTTCAAAAAAAAATTGATTTTATCACAATCGTCGTAATAGTTCGTCGATGTTTTAGCCTATATGTAATAGTGTGTCAAACTCTATAGCCCCTATTGATATCTTCATGATCTGACGCTCTACTAATGTTGTTGATGGTTGAGACTTTGTTGTATTTGTTGTGTTGTATGTCTGTTCTTCTTCTGTAAGTTATATTGGGGCTATCATGTTCGACTCCAAAATCTGGTGTAGTGTATCTATCTACATCTACACATTTGTGTACATTTCCTCGTGTTTCTTTGCAAATCAATGAATTTATTATTCAATAACTTATTTCACCTGATCTCCAAGTTTCTCCAAGTCATCTTCAGTTAACGCTTGTATAGCTACTTCCTTTGAGGCTTTCCTCTTCTTGTGTTTATGTGCCAATTTCTCATTAGGATGCTCTTTTCTCTTCTCTCCAGTGTGCGATGCTATTTCTTGAGTGTCTCCTACACCATTCCCTTGTTCTTCATGTTGTTGGGCACTGGGGTTCTCCACTTTGCTTCCCAGTCGCTTACAATCAGACTGACATCTTGTTATTTCAACCAATAGCTAGTCGGAAACCATTGTTGATCTGGATCCCTTTTTTCTTGGATGTACATGTGGTGGCCCTACTTTGAGTCGCGTGACTTATTTGTATGCTTCAATTGTCTGAGGTAGGATGCATGGTGTGTCCTCAATACACTGTCGAATTGTCTCCTTATAAATATAGAAAATGACATTGTTGTCCATTTGATTATTCTTGTGCATGGTATGCCACAAAGAAACATACCTCGCTTCCAGGAACGACTCCTACGTGCCTTCTGGGAACTGATTTTCATTCAGCTCCCTCTAAGAAACCAATGCAATTAAAATCAATAACCATGCATAGTGTAACTCCATACCTTTATCCTACACTTCCCTGCAGTCAATTAAAAACTAGTTCACCAAAAATGTCGCCTAGTTCATCTGCACTCCTGCTACACACTTTTCTGTTGTTGTTATTACAACTACTGGCACCTGGTCTTTGTGACATTTCTTGAGTAACTTGCAATCCAACACCTACATTGAAAATTTGACGGTGTCATTGTTAATGCTCGCAATGTCCAATATGCATGCTCCTATGTGCATGCCATATTTTTCCTTCATCCTTTCTGCAAATGATTTATCTTGAGTATTATCCATAAACAAAGGTAGTGGATCTTCCTCCATTGACGAAAATCATGTAATCTGCGCAATAATCTGGGTGTCAAACAAAACTGGCATATCCAACCAAAGGAAACCTATGTGGATGAAACTCAACAACAATTTGGCACATATGTTAATTTTTTCACTTATGCCAAAGTGTGGGATCTCCAATAGGTTCAATATGCATGTTCGTTGTAGTCCTATTACCCACTCTAGCGGCTTGAATATGATTGCGAGTGAGTCTGGGTTGCATATTGTGCATAGATATTTTTGTGGTTCTAACTCTAGTAAATTATTTAGATCTGCAAGATCGTGGTCTAAAAATTACAGACTTCCTACTACTCCCAACATGTCTCCCTCAATACTGACCCCAGGTGGAATCATCAGTGAAACAAGGCCATACTTCGACTACTGGGGCAGTCTAACTAGGCTTGTTGTTGGCTTTCTGGGTGGCACATATGCTCTTGGAAATTTTAATGGATCTGATGCCTCTTCTCTCAGGGTTTCTTCCTGTACAGGTACTAATTCCTACTTAGTGCATGGGTTTTTCGTATGCGATGCATATTCTCCCGAATTTGGTGGTGCCATGGATTTATGTGATTCTTCTCTATTTGTAAATCACTTGGCTCTTTTTTCTATTCAAATTTTCAAACAACTATGACCCCTTTCTCGTTTTCCTTCATCTTATTTTATAGGCTATTGCCAGCTATTTCATTCCTGTTCACACCAAAATTCACAGTCCAATCTGATTTATTCGTATTCAATTCTTGTCCATATTTTGCATTAATTTCATATTTTCTTGCGGATCTTGGTCTAGATTTTCCAACCTGTCAATATATTGTCGTCGCTTTTCATTTATGATGACACATTTCCACTGTCTCACATTCATGTTTACTCTTTAATGTTTTTCTTGTCATCTACACATATCTTTATCCTAGCTCTTTTTGTGTGCACTTCACTTCTCCTTTCTACACGTAATTCAATTCTCCTTGTTGCGTGCCTTCCTCTTTATTTCTTCATTCTTGTGACATTTTCTTGTTCATCTCTATTTCTGCTAATTTGACTCTTTGAATCAATGCCTAATTTAGAACCTCAAGCCTCTTTTCTCTTCAAACCTCTTTTTTGTTCCTCTTTTTTTTCTAGTATAATACAAATACTATAGTACACATACTACACACTCTGACTATTGCGTAGAAGGGAAAATATCCCTATACAGTTTCAACCAACTATTGTTTATGAGTCCTTCCATGATTTCCCCATTAAATTTCTCCAACTAAACAACACATGCCTCTATCACAAATCGTATCACATACGAACCCAACCAGTGCATTTGGAACTTTCTAGGGTGCTGCAAAAATTTGTTGTCATAGAGAAAAACTAAGTATCCCATCTAGAACTTCTTATATTTAATATGTTTTTCATGCCATGCCTTTTCAAAACCTTTCTAAATTTAGTAATGAAATCCCACGATGAAGCGGCCTTCCTCCAATTCCACTAGGTCTGACAATATTTTCTCTACTATGCCAAAATATGTGAGCTCTGTCAACACAACAATGCACATACTGAGCACAATGAACTCCATGGACATAAATTCTTCCCGACTGTATACTAATCAGAATGGTGTTTGTCATGTCAACTTCTTACATGTGGTATGATATTCCCATAGTACTGTAGGAATCCTCATGTCCCATTCATCTCAATTTACATTACATATCTTTGTCAATGCATGCTCTAAGATCTTGTTCAATGATTTTTTATTTCTCTTGTTTATGCAGATCCATGAGAATTCTGATTCTGCCCATTTTCTTGTCCTAGACCACCATGCGATTGATCCATTTCGACTCTGCGACAAGTTCAATAATCCTATCTTTCAATATCCTATCTATATTTTCTTTCACTTTCTACTTATATACTGGGTTCAATTGGTATGGTATTTTCTTCACTGGCTTGGCATTTGACTTCAAAGGGATCCTGTAATGTCCCCACTTTGGGACATCATCATAATGCAGAGGTTTATGATGACCAGAGTATCCAGATGGATGTTATAGCAAGTACATGGGTTATTGAGAGGCATTGTGGGGTCCATATTGCATTTCTCATCATATTCCATCATTATGAGCCATTCCGCACAGGTTGGATTTGGTTCCATTGCATTCCGACGATTTCCATGATTTTGACTATTTTGAGCTATAAGCTAATTGAATTCACCGAAGAGGTCATTTTGGGAACATTACTTGGAGGAACCTCTCAGTGTAATAGCTCATTGGAATCAGGAGAAGAAACACTACAGGATGGGATAGTGAGAAGTGACTTTCAGTGGCGAGGGAAGCCACAAGGAGAGATAAGGTGTTTTTCAGAGGTAAAAAGGTTAATTAATTAATTAAAGTGATTTAATTAATTAATTAAATATTAATAAAATGAAAGTCACTTTGGAGGGACAAGGAGGGTAAAAAGTATAAAGGAAAGGCAAGGGCCTCTACTCAGGCATTCATGTAAGATCATATTTTGATATCTGGCTTTTAGCTAGTGAGCCTAGCATTGGGGGTTTTGAGGGTTTTGACTTAACAAACCCTAGAGGACGATTCGGTGGTGAAAGATTCCACCTAGCTTGTCCCAAGATTGGTCTCGGAGATGCAATACGCTCCCACACCATTCTAGTTCCAGATCTACTCAATTGCAGAAGGATTCTGCATCAGTTACATGTGCAGGTCGAGAGAGGGTGCACCAGTTGAGGGTTTCCAGCAAGAGGGGCACACCACCCATTGAAGGAGAATTCATTCTAGCTGAGGAGAAGAAATTTCAGTAATTCCAGGTATTGGGTTTTCCTTGCAGGTGTCTTGGCATCATTTTTGGTTGTTTTCAGAGGCATTTCAGCGGAGGGTTTATTTGTATTGATATTGGGACAATTTCCCAAGAGGAGGGTGCACCATTATTTGGAGGGTAGCTAGATCTAAGGATCTAGCCAGTATTTGGCCTAGTTGAGCACTTGGGTTTTCATTTCCATGCCCCGATCTATCATTCTAGTGGATTGGTGGAGTTGTTGGAGGTCTCTAGGAGAGAGGCTGAATTATTAGGGTTTCAACCATCTAGGAGGGTGCACCATACATTGGAGGAGGTTCAGATCCATAGGGTTTGAGAGGGATATTAGAGATTCGGGCACCTGGGTTGTTCTTACCATCACCCGATCTACTATTTGGCATATTTCTTGGGGTGATTGGACACATTCGACAGACGGGCCGAATTGTTGAGGAGATTTTGCATTCTAGCAGGACGTGGCATCATCCAATTAGGTCTTCTACACTTCATACGACCAGATCTACCTTGGTATTGGTCTTCATCTCTTATCCAGACTTTGGAGGATTATTTTTTTATTTTCGAGAGCGTTTTGTAGCAGCTCATACATCTATCTTGGAGCCATCTATTGAGCATTCCAGATCAACATCTTCATTGTAGTAGGTTCCTCTATTTCATGAATAAAATCATATTTGAGATGTTTTGGCTTGTCTATCATATTGCATATGGTTGAGGTATGTTCCATGATTGTATCTTATTTTTATTTGCAACACACATATAAACACATCAGTAAACCCTAAGGCCAAAATCAAGAGGTCATTCAACAAGTAAACACATAAAAACAAATAGATCAGCAAAGTGTTTGACGAAATACCTCACTCAGAAAAAGTTAAAAAAAGACACCAAAACTGTGATGATCCTGGCATAATGTCTTGGGATCGTTACAGGTCCTCATCACCCTTATCTCCCCAGGAATCCCTTTCATTTCTAAAAACATATTTGGGAAAATGTCTTGGTATTCACACAATAGATCATCAATCTTCCCGACATTTTCTTCATTCCAGTAATCTCCAATATGTGCTAACTTGAGATTATCCTTCGTACCAATATTCACCTTGTTCATTTTCAATGGATTTTCATACTTGGTAGATTCAAGCTCGGGACCCTCTACTATTCACTCTCCTTCAATTTATGGAACTTTCAAATTTCTCAAGTCTTCGTCCTCCTGGTCTTCTCCAGCTATGTTATAGCATTCCAAAATCTCTTGAACAATCACATAAGATCTGGGTTCACTATATAAGGGTACTAGTCTTGTCAAGTCTTCTAATGTAAAGATCTTGTTTTTGATGATCTATAGAGTTGTATCGGTCGAGGGGGAATCATATTCAAAACTGAAAGTCACCTCGAAGTTGTGATTCAAATATTCCCAGTCTGTTGTTCCTCTATGTACTTCTAGTTCTATATACCAGTTCTTTGGGATCGTATCCAAAGTGTGTACAAACAAGTGTGTCCAGTCTTTCTTAGGTGTTGATTTCCATGTCACGGTGCATTGTGTAAGATGATCTATAGGAGAAATCAACCTAGTATATTCAAATTCTCTTCTGAACCTGACTTGTAACAACCTTCTGCATTGGTACCAGTTCTCTATTCTATCCTTATGTGCATACCACCACCTTTTAGGTGTCGTTTTTGATATGATATCTAATCATATCAATCTATTTTGTTATGATACCTACAATTAAAATTATTTTACAAAAGAATCTATATTTGTTAGTCCACCATACTTCGAGGGACCATGTACCTCAACTCAAATCTAGCACAATGTGTGGGTAATACGAGAACATCTCCTTGTATATACTTCATGTAACCTCTATTGCCAATGTTTCAAGGCTTCTTCAGAATCTGATGCACAAGAATTGATACCTTGCCAACTGAGTACACCCTCAGAAGTAGGATTAACATGGTCATCCATCCTTGTGGTCACATTGTAAAGATTATTGACTTCTTTTCCCCTTGTCAGTTCCACATATCATCTTCCTTCTGTGGGATCCAATGGCGTAATAACTCTCAAGTCTCCTACTTCAAAGATCATTTGTCTCATTTTCAGATCAATAATGGTCTAGTTATCAAAATCCAAATCAAGTCCAAATAACATTGGGTAAGGTTTACTACCATCCACTATCTCGATTACTTCAAAATCTGATGTGTTGTGCACTCCATCGATATTAACATTCACCCCTGTCAACTTCCAATCAGAACAATATTTTGTTGATTTACCAGCCTCAATTAAATAGGAGACGAGATAAACCTTGGTTTTCCCATTGTCTCCCATGTCTGCTTAAGAAGGACGTTCACATTGGATCCATTATTATTATTATTATTATTCTATTATTTGTGCATTAAGTCGAAATTCCCTATCCGTCCTTTTCTTTCATTGTACCTGGTTAACTTCTTGTTGTGCAACATGTTCTTCTTTATCTTGCATGGACTGGTCGATAATCTCGCACAATAATTTTAATGTAGTTCCATCCTTTATTAGTTATAAACAACTCTTTAAGAAACTCTTCAGAGTACTTGCCTTCTCAACTACCCTTTCTATAACTGAGTGGTCATAGGCTAGAGTCATGCCATACACAGGTGGCATGGTCGATGTTCCCCATTATGTTTCTAGTAGCTCCTTCCTTCCTTGCTTATATGTGTTTCTCTCTTTTCAAGGGTTAAATGTCGGAAGAGGTTATGTTTCTTTCCTGACCCACTAGTTGGTCCAATTTCCTTTTTCTATCACATTAGCTCATGTTCTTTCTCCTCCACGCGTAACTGTTGCTACCCTTGGTCGATCATTGCGCTCTTCCACTGATATCATCTGCATGTTTTGGTTCCTTTTTTCCTACCACTTCATGATCAACTTTGGATAGTATTCCATCACATGATCCAAATGTCTATATTATGTACACGTTGTAGAAGGATTCTAACAATCCAACACCAATGTCCCTTGCTGGTTACAATTATAGTAGATAATCGATCCTCTTTCTCTGTTGAATCCTCTTCTTCCCTGACCTCTAAATCCTCCTCTTCCTCCTTGATTGTATCCCATCATATTATTATATTGTGATATCCATCCTTATGATTTGACCACCACTTTAAATCTATATGCATCAGAGGTGCATTATCTCATTAGATCGAGTGCGTGGAAGTTTTATTCATCATGTCCCACAAACTTTAAAAAATTACAAAATAAGCTTCTGGTAGTGTTATGATACTTCTTCATCAAAGGACATGTGGTTCCATGATTACCCATTGTTATGCATATATCACACCATAACCCTCCTTTTGTGCCCAAGGGATTCAGGGCTCCTGTAGTCAAATAATTTGCAAAGGATGGACATTCATTCTTATGGTGTCCTTCCTTTATGCATGTAACACACCATACTTCTTCTCTCTTTTCCTTCCCTTTAGTAATATTCTGCAATAGAATTGTCATTATTGCTAACTGTGACTGAACCTAAGATATCCCTACGCCATTCTCTCCTATAGGGGATGCTTATAACTTCATGGAGACCTCTAGTGCTTCTGACTATGACGTAATATTTTTATGCGTCAATGGACAACGTACATGTGGTAACAATCCTGCAATGAAACATTCCCTATGTTGTTCATCTGGAATCTAGAATATTAATCGACCCATTAATATCTTGAATCTCTAATCAAAATCCCATACTAATTCATTCTTCAATTACTTGATCTCTTTTAGTTTTGTAATACACTGTGACTCAGACTTCAGTTTCTGGAACTCTTTTAACATAGATTTCCTGATCTCTGCCAACTTTATGGGTTATTCCACAGGTGTAGTGGAGTGATACTTCATATACCAGAGTAACACATGGTCTTCAAATGTCATCACTAACTGTGCAATTTTCATATCGTCTTCCTATACTTGCTTCATGGTCCATATTACTTCACATAAAAATAAATGTTGTTTTGGATCTTCTGTAACTGCTTCGTGGAAGACATGTATTCTCAAAGTGGGGTCTACCCCCACCATTGTGTACTACGCAATATTTTACCTCAGGTCAGTGTTGCTAACTGAATTTGGGTTGTCACGTTACTTCCACTACGCTAACTACCTTTACTACTATCCTTTCTTATTTTAATAACTACAAGTGCTTGCAACAAAGTTTCATATCTTACCTCAGACCTTGAAGATGAACACAGGGTCGTGGGTTTGACACAGAGTTTGACCTGAGTGGGGTTACTGGGACGTAATGGATCTCCTTCTTCTGGACTAATTTGATGGTCCTTTTCATTATCCTTCCTTTTTGTGCATGGTATTCCTTCAATCTGGAGCACTATGTTGGTGTCTCTTTCCTCAAAATCATTGTGCTTCTCTTCTCTATCAGCCACAATAATTTTCTTACTGTACTGAAATCGTTTTCCATTGCACAACACTCCAATATATTCTTTGATCGCACCTTCTTCTTCTCTCGACTTTCTCGGCCCATTTTTTTCTTATATATTCTTTCTTGCATCCCTCTCCTCCATACTCTCATACCACCCCCTAGTCATCCCCCATCCCCTTGTGTGCACAAAGGCACATAACTACTAGGGTGATTAGATTCCAACTTCATAACCCCCATT
>ML830219.1:35844-56538 GCA_009831015.1 Picea engelmannii | reverse complement strand
GGCCCATTTTTTTCTTATATATTCTTTCTTGCATCCCTCTCCTCCATACTCTCATACCACCCCCTAGTCATCCCCCATCCCCTTGTGTGCACAAAGGCACATAACTACTAGGGTGATTAGATTCCAACTTCATAACCCCCATTCACATAGAAACATTTTGACCCAAGTAGGCAATGATTTCAAATATCTTCCATGCAGAATTTTAAAGAATTCCCTTTCAATAACATTGTATGGCTAGGTACACTCTATAGAAAACTCAGTAATATAACCCCCCAATACACTATCCAACCAAAAATCAACTACGCATGAGATCCAATTACTTATGGTATTAACTTGTTGGATCCAATCAGGGGTACAACTCCTCAGAATAACCGTGTGGAATGTTCTATTTTTTTCAAATAACATTTGTAACAACTCAACCAAAACTATTGAGAAATCAAGAAAGAAAATCTCATGTAAGTTTGTAAATACAAACCTCTATAACCGATGCTTCGAGTTGATCCACGGGTTCTTATTCTGATCTATGGAAAACTCATTCTCCTTTGTCTCTAACCACCATCCTATCTCTTCCTTAGTTGGCCTCCACATTCCCTTCAGTTGTAGATCTTGGTCCCAACAATAAAATCATTTGTTGGCATGTAGAGGGTAGACCCAAGGTTCAACATGAATGTACCAACAAAACCCTAAGATATTGACCCTTTCAGCATCACCCGCAAGTAGGTGAAGTCTCACCCAAGGTATCCATGGGAACTGCAGGAACTAGGTTTCCATAATGATGAAGGGATGGGAGGTAGTCCTTATAACCATTCTAATTATCCTTATATCATTTGTGCAGAAACATAGTAACATGCAACATATTCATAGCAACAGTACATATATTATATGCACACAATAAAAAAAACATCAAACACATCATAACACATAGACATCATGATTAACATGGTTCACCCAAGATGGGCTACTTACACAACTACCAGCTTCTTATTATATTATTAAGAACATCCATTATAAAATATGTGCACTATGCTCATACATTATGTCTCATACAAAATGACCTTTTTTTTCTCCTATTCACCTATTCATTAGTTGTCTCTCTATCCCTCTATCTCTCTATCGCTCTTTTCCTCTTTTGTCATACTTTTCACACCCTTTTTATTCCACACCTATCTATCCTAAAACCATTACATATTTATACAATTACAATGGGTCTTAGCCCATATTGATGGACCCAAAATTCTTAACGACTTCCAATGGTCTTCCTTTTTTTCAGCGCCCCAATCCTGAAAGTGCGCCAACTGTCTTTCCTTCCTTTGCGCTCGCTGATTCATGGCCAACCTATCACTCTATTCGCATGGTTTTCTCCTGTGCAGTTCTCAAAATTGGTCCCCAAAATCCTGTCCCAACAGGCACTATAGTCCTTACCTTATTCGACAAAGATCAAGACTGAGAACTTATTTTTTATATAAATATTTTTACCTACTTTCCTTATAATAGTTCATCTGTGAAAAACATATTTCAACCACAATAACAATAATCATTTTAACTACAATTAAGTATTTTTAAGAGACATTGTTTCTACCTATATTTACACTGCATTTCTACTTTTATGTTGACCTTAAAACTGAACCAAATTATTTCAACATAGATCACCACTATTTTTTCAAAATTTTCGAATCATTTCAATTGAACATAGCGTATAATTTCGACCAATATGTCAACTAGGTTTTTGACCTATAGGATGGCTTCAATTTTGAATACTTTTCATTATTGAAGGTGACAATAGGGATGCAAATCATGTTTAAATTATAGTAAAAAAAATAGTTGATTGATGTAACATCCCCACTATAATCCCCAGTTTAATTAATGCATAATGTAGATAAGAATATAGTTATGGCCAAGCAATGTAATTGTGGAATGCATTTTCTAAATTGTAAATATAATGAAACACCAACTGTTGGGATATGGAAAATGATGGTGGTTGATTAATCCACAAGAGAGAGGGAATGTCTAGAGAGAGAGGGGGGGGGGGATAGTTTATGGGTATTAATTCAAACCCACATTTCTAAATTTTATTATCATTTGGGGAAAACTTCTAATTTTCTAGTTGAGTGTATGAGAGCCCAATCATTGAATATCTATCATAGGGTGGGTGTGAGAGTCACATACCATAGTTATTGGAGAGCATGCATGGGGAATAAGCAATCAACATTGGGCATAGTGAATAGTCAATTGTCTTGGGGAAAAAGAGGAAATTAGTATGGGAAGGAACAATAGTTTTAGATCGTCAAGTGTTTACAAGAACAACAAAGGACATAGAAAAAGAAGAGTTTGGGAGCTGGAATGACAAGGCTGGGAGAATTCTGGAGCATACTGAACTGTTTTTAGAGTGTTTTGGAGCTGGAAATTGAAGAGTTGGGTTGTCAGGCCTGAAGAGTGAACTCCTGGGTGAGTTGTAATGTATCAACAAGTGTTTTTTGTTGTCTTTAGCTGGTGTTTTTCCTGGAAGTGAATTCCCTTGAGTTCCCAGTGGAGAGATTCCTAGCTACATGTTCCAAAGAGACCCTGATAAACGAATGGGATGCCCTATGGACTGAGAGAAGTGACAGGGTACATTCCTTGGGTTGGGCAGGTCAAGAGGAAGAGAGTTGGAGGAAACTCATGATAGTTGTAGGGGAAATCCAATGGGTTGTGTGATATTGATTTGTTAAGGACTGTGAGAGACGCCCTTCTTTTATGGATTTCTAGCCCCAGCTCGGGGGTGAATTTTTGTTGAGATTTGGAAAAACATGTCTATGATTGGGTTGAACGTCCTTCCCAAGCAGCTAGTTTCACAAACGCTTCATAAAATATAAGTGTTTATCTATTTTTCTAAATTATTTATGAGTTCATAGCTGTGCATTTACTCTGTGAATGAGAATGGTTTTATCTGTTGTTATAAATGTTATATCAATTGCATTCATGATTTTTTATAATGTTTTAGTTGGTATTAGAATAAATTGTATATGGTATTAGAATAATATTTTAAATAATGTTTTAGTTAGTATCTGGCTATAAATATGAATAAATTGTAGTTGGTAAGCTACACGAATTTGATTAGCAAAACAAAATTTTATTTTATGTGTATTTCCACAAGTAATGTTCCTTGATTAAGTTGGGGGATGTTACAAAATGGTATCACATCTCAAGGTTCAATACTGAGCTTGTATGGACCAGGAGCCAGTATGAACTAATAAGATTCATGGTTATCTATTTCATCCTGTGGTGAATTTGGGAAAAGAAAAATGGGGAACATAAGTGAAATCCCCAAATTTTGACCAAATTTTGAGTTTAAGTGCTTCATAGTGGAAAAATAAAATTCATGGCATCGAGTTGCAAGTTGCAAAGTCAATTTTGGCATACAGGATCAAAATCTTGTAAGTTTCATGATGGTTAGGAAGTTTAGTAATCGACAACCAAGATTGATTCGACCTGGAGAATTAGTAGTCGAGATTCAGTCGCAAGAGGATTAGAGCTAAGCGTTCCCGAAAGGCCTTTAGGAGTCAAGTTTTAGAAAATTATTGAAGCAGGGCATGAGTTGAAGCCTGAGGAAAAGAAGCCTAAGGGAATAGTCTCAAAATAACAAGAGTCATCAGATGAATTAGGGTCATTCTCAACCATCAGATCTTGGAGAATTTCTTTCGGAGAAGTGTTTTCAGAGGTCTGAAGGAAAGTTTCCAATAGGGAGTATGACAATGTTTCAGGCTATGAGTTTGGAGGAGGCCAGATAGTGTTTCAGAAGAGCTTGTTTGGAAGGTTGGGCATGTTTCGGTGTCCAATGAAGTCAATCCCATTGAGGTAACCAGTGCACAGTTTTGGGGCCTAAGATGATCGCGATCGTTGATCGACATGATGTCAGACCGTCCGATCTATCAGACGAGTAGGTTTCCTTGGAAGGGTTGAGGGTGGAGGATAATTCCACATAACCCTCCATGTCATCAAGAGTGGGCAAATTAGAGAATGCCACATAGCAGTTGTGTACAAGTATGAAAAAGGAGGTTGTCAGAGATGTTCTTTTGAAGAATAGTTTTCGGAGGTGTCAAGGAAGGTTTCTGATAGAGAGATTGACAATGTTTTAGAATACAAATTTGGAGGGATTACGATAGTGTTTCAGACTAGGAGTTAAAAGGTAGTTCGACAGTGCATTGGACTGTGTTTTCGGGGAATTCGTGTAGCTAGAAATGGAAGATTTTTGATTGGGGGGCTCCGATGAAAAGTTTCGACGTGTTTGCGGAGGTCTATAGACATCTTGGCAAAGCCCAAAAGATAAAAAATTGGGATTGATTCCAATTTATGGAGAAACGGTCTAGATCTAAAGACTATTACAACAACAATTTGGTGAATTTTTCTATGAAAATTCCAGTTTTTGAAGGTCTTCATCTTGCAGGTCATTTTTTAGGGCCTAAACAATGGTTTTAGAAAATAAAATTTGTACAAAACTGTGTGTCCTTCCAAGACACAATTTTTTCTTTTAAAATTATAGATCTTTCCAACAAATTAAATTTTTCTCCAAACAAAGCTTGTATGAAGGAGTTACAACCAGAACAATCAAGGGTAAATTTTAGTACCAGATTTCTTTTAGAAGGCATAATTCCTAGCTTAGAGTCAATTTGGGGCCTAGGAGAAGTCTATGGAAATCTCATGGACTGTAGAAGTCAACCATGGAGCTAGATTTGAGTTCTGGGTATCTCAAAATGTGTTGGAAGAGAGAGAACACATGTAGCATGCATGGATATAAAAGGGAAAATGGTCAAAACTTCTAAAGACCATAAATTTCTTCTCATAACTTAGAATTTGGAAAATAAATAGTCATTGGAAAGGTATTGAGGAGGAGAATACATCTATCAAGGAAAAAAAATTAATTTGAGCAGAAAATTTTGCAGCCAACCCAAAAGAAGATGATTGGTGGCATTAAAGGGAATAAAAAAAGAATTGTTTTTCCAAATTGTGTGTCTGTTTATTTTCATCTAACAAAAATTGTTTGCATGCACATTTTCTACAAAATTAGAGATTCAAAGAATAAGGTTGGTTTTTATGAGAAACACAACAATTAAATATTCCCAAGGGTCCTACAGTCATGATGAATAATTTAGAGGATTGCATGTCAACATGGGTAATGTTGAGACAGAGTCAAATGGAAGAAGGGATAGGAAAGAGCATGTAACTATGAGAAGCCTGCATAGACAAGTGCGGAGCTGTAGGGATGATGATGAAAAGATTATGAAGGCTTGGGAAGAGATACTTCAAAGTTTGAACATGTTGCAAAACAAAGCCAAAAAGGACTCTGGAACAAATCCCAAAGCTAGTGCTAGAAAAGTGACATGAGCATCCAAATCCATAGTAGAAGGGATGGGCATGAGAATGATAGGAAGCCAAGGAGTCGGAGAAGGTTTCATCATTCCCTAGAGCAATCCACTAGGAGAGATTGTGCTATTTCAGGGCCATGGAGTAGTCCAAGTGTGTCCCTTGTTAGGAGACAGAGAAGAAGGCTTGAGGGAGACATCTTGCAAGGTGAACTCAGGAAGATCAAGCCACCAACTTTCAATGGTAAGCATAGGAGGGGAGAAGAGGCTGAGACCTAGATGTTAGAAATGAAGAAGTATTTCCAGCTGTATGATTACCCCTCTAGGGTAGAAACAATAATTTCAACCTACCACTTGGAAGGAAAGCCATCCATGTGGTGGGACCAGCTTGATAAAGTGAAGCATCTTGATGAGAAGATTGTCTCATGGAGGCAGTTCAAAGGATATTTCCAAGAGAAATATTTGTCTGATCATTACTATGAGAGGAAGATGAAATATTTCTTTGAACTCAAGTTGGGAAGCATGACAATGGATGAGTATGAGAAAATGTTCTTTGAATTTCTAACGTATGTTGACTTAATAAAGGATGAAAAGGTCAAAATACAAAGGTTTTTGAGTGGGTTACCCTCCTTCTACGATGACAATATACAATATGATAACCCCAAAACTTTGGAGGAGACCATAAGGAGAACAAGGCATCTCTATGAGTAGATCAGAGGGAGGCTAGTATTTCAAAAGACTTGGAATGATAAGATGAAAGGAAAGAGGGAGAAAAGGAAGAAAGGTTTTAAGACACATTTTTCAAGAGTAACTCTCAAACAAACAAATAAGGCTAGTCAACCTAAAATGAACAAAAGACAACAAATTATTTTGGGAAAATGCCAAGGAAAAAACCCGTACAATGTTGGGGATGTGAGGGGAATCACTTATATAGGAATTTAATTCACAAAGGAGAAAGGATGAGAACTATTCACAACATTCAGGAGGCTGAAACAATGGAAGACATGGGAGGACGCATGCCAAGGATTTATGTATCCTTGGACAATAAGAAAGTAGAGTATTAGTCCCCCGTGATTTAAGTTGAAGTAATATCAATAATCATCCCATAGCAATTTTAATTGATTATGGAGCTAGCTATAAATACAGAAACTCTAATATTATTGAAAGATTCCATTTGCAAAGGAGTAAGCATAATAAATCTTAGTTATTTCAATTATCCATGGGGGATAAGAGAAGGATCAATGAGATAGTTAAATATTTCCCAATAGACATGAATGGACTCAACACAAAGGTAGATGTGAACATTATACCTTTGGGTTCATATGAATGTCTAATTGGCATGGATTGGTTGGAAAAACACCATGTTTCACTATATTTTTATAACAAGACAATAACTTGTCTTTATGAGAAAGGGTAGCAAGGAAAGATTCAAGGAATTCCAAGAGATGTGGTTGTTAGAGAAATTTCATCCATGCAACTAAAACAAAGTTTTAGGAAAGGGTGTCAAATTTGTTCATCCCACATGGAGGAGGCATCCATAGATAAAGTAGCAAGTATTGGAGACCATCGAATCTTGAGAGATTTTGCAAATGTTTTTGAGGAAATCCCAAGAATGCCACCAAAGAGGGATATCAATTTCTCTATTGATTTGGTGTCAGGTGCTGCCCCAACATCCAAGACACCTTATAGAATGGGCACACCAAAATTGAAATAATTGCAGATGCATCTAGAATAAATTTTGAAGAAGGGGTACATATGCCCAAGTGTGTCACTGTGGGGAGCCCTAGTTCTTTTTGTGAAGAATAAATATGTAACCTTAAGGTTGTGTATTGATTTTAGATAGTTGAATAAGGTCACTATAAAGAACAAATTTCCCTTTCCAAGGAATGATGATTTATTTGATCAACTATAAGGTGTGAGAATCTTTTCCAATATTGACTTGATATCAGGATATCATCAAGTGAGGATAAAAGAAGAAGATATCAACAAAACAACATTTAGAACAAGGTATGGGAATTATGAATTCATGGTAGTGCCTTTTGGACTATCAAATGCCCCGACTATTTTTAGGTGTATAATGAATGGAATGTTCAGGGAGTACTTGGACAAGTTTGTAATTGTTTTCTTAGATGATATTCTCATCTACTCTAAGTATGAAGAGGAGCATGGGGAGCATCTGAGAATGGTGCTAAAAGTTTTGAGGGAACATAAATTCTATGCCAATCTAAGTAAGTGCATATTTTATCAAAACAAGATCCACTACTTGGGGAATATTATTTCAGCAAATGGGATAGCAGTTGATCACAAGAAAATAGGCGCCATTAAAGGGTGGCCAACACCAATAAATGTGGAGGAGGTCAGGTCATTTATGGGTCTTGTCAGTTATTACCAAAGATTCATAAAAGGGTTTTCAAAGATTGCAATCCCAATCACTTCATTGAAAAAGAAAGGAGTGAAATTTGAGTGGACTATGAAATGTGAAGAGAGTTTCTAGCAATTTATAAGAATTTTGACAAGTGCACCCATATTAAAGATTGCAGACCCAAATGAAGACTTTATAGTATGCAAAAATGTGTGCAGGGAAGGGCTTGGTGGAGTCCTCATTCAAAAATATCATGTTGTGTGTTTTGAATCTAGAAAACTAAAGGAGCATGAGAGAAATTATGCTACCCATGATTTAAAGCTAGCAGGAATTATACACACATTGAAAATGTGGAGGAATTACCTCATGGGGAAGACGTTTGAGCTCAGAACAGACCAATGTGGTTGAAATATTTATTTGGAAAACCAACACTAAATGAAAGACAAACTAGATGGCTGGAGTTTCTTAATGAGTATGATTTTGAAACTAAACATACTAAGGGAAAATAAATTAGGCGATTGATGCACTCAACAGAAAATCCCATGAAGTGAATGTTTCAACCATCAGCATGTATAAGACAGATTTAAAGGATAAAATTCTTGAAGCATTAAATTCATATCATATTTATTTGAAAATAAAAGAAAACTTTCACTAAGAAAACTCACAGTAGAAATTTAAAAATTATGAATTAAAAGAGGATGGAATCCTCTTGTACAAGGGAAAGGTGTATGTGCCAAATTGCACGGAGATAAGAAATGTAGTGCAGAGAGAAATGAAAAACGTGCCATATGTTGGGCACCCGAGATATCATAAATCCATTAAAGCAGCGAGGAGCCAAGATTTTTAGCCAAGGATGAAGAAAGAAGTGACTAACAACATAGTCAGGTGTCTAGAGTGCCAAAAGTAAAGACATAGCACAAACATCCAGCGGGGCTGTCGCAGCCATTGCCCATTCCAGAATGGAAGTGGGAGGTGGTCACAGTAGATTTTATTACAAATCTTCCCATGATAGTGAAGCAACATGATTCCATCATGGTGGTAGTGGACAAATTGACAAAGGTAACACATTTTATTCCCATATAGACAACACATAAGGAAGAAAACATTGCAAAGATCTACATGAAGGAATTTTCCAGGCTACATGGAGTGCCTAGGGAAATAATTCCAAACAAAGATTCCAAGTTTACATCCAAATTCCAACAAGGTTTGTTCAAAGTATTTGGGAAAAATCTGAATCTTAATACGACATATCACCCAAAGTCCAATGGAAAAATAGAAAGGACCAATTGGATAATTGAAGACATGCTTAAGATGTACATGATGGATCATCCATCAAAATGGGAAGACTATATCCACTTAGTGGAGTTTTCTTATAATAATGGGTATCAATCCTCATTAAAAATGACTCCATTTGAAGATTTGTATGACAATAAGTGTAACACACCAATGAGTTGGGATAACCTAGCAGATAGAGCCATCATTGGTATAGATTTGTTAAAAGAAATGGAAGAGCAGATGACAAAGATCATGCATAATTTAAAGGCTACCTAGGACAAGAAGAAAATCTATGTAGACAAGAACAAAATTTTCAGATATTTTAAAGTGGGAGAACATGTTTTTTCTAAAAGTGAAAGAAAAAAGAAGTTCGATAAGATTAGTTTGTTTCCCAAAGTTGGTAGCGCGATATTCTGGGCCTTTTAAAATATTAGAAAAGATAGGGCCAGTTGCATATATTCTAGCATTGACTTCATCTATGAGAGTGAATAAAGTAGTTCATGTGTCATTATTAAAGAAGTATGTGCCTGACCCTAACCACATAATTGATGTGACTGTTATCCAGGTGGAACACGAAGGGGATTTCTAGGTGGAACCAATACACATCCTGGACCAGAAAGTCAAAGTGCTCAGGAAAAAATACATAAGGTTGGTAAAGATTCAATGGACCTACTACATTCCTAAATATGAAACACGGGATCATGAAGAAACCATGCAGGAGGAATGCCCGTAAAGTTTTGTCACTTTTGAAGAAAATAGAAGCTAGAAAATACAAGATTTCATTTTTGGATAGCTAGAGTTCTAGAACCTCATCTCAACATTTTTGGTCATCACTGGTAACCTTGATAAAATGATGTTGCATCCCAATGGAATTAAGGAAGTGAAGCGGGTGCATTCCTTGGGTCAACAGGTTGATAAGAACGAGAGATTTGGTTTGGATTGTTGTTGGAGGGTAAAAAATTGCAGAAATTTGTTTTTATTTTCTGAATATTGTAATGTAAATTTGTATATGTTTTCAGCATGGTGTGGTGCATCAAGGATGATGCACAATTTTAGGGGAGGGGGATTGTAACATCCCCACTATAATCCCCATTTTAATTAATGCATAATGTAGATAATAATATGGTTGTGGCCAAGCAATGTAATTGCAAAATGTATTTTCTGAATTGTAAATAAATATAATGAAACACTAGCTACTGGGATATGGACAGAGATGGGGGATGATTAGTCCACAAGAGAGGGGGAATGAAGAGAGAGAGAAAGAGAAGGGGGGAGGGGGGGGAATAGTTTATGGGTATTACTTCAAACCCACATTTCTAAAGTTTAATATCATTTGGGGAAAACTTCTAATTTTATGGTTGAGTGTATGAGAACCCAATCATTGAATATCTATCATAGGGTGGGTGTGAGAGTCACATCCCATAGTTATTGGAGAGCATGGGAAGAAGAAATCAACATTGGGTAAAGTGAGCAGTCAATTGTCTTGGGGAAAGAGAGGAAATGTGTATGGGGATGAATAACAATTTTAGACAGTCAAGTTTTTACAAGAACAATAGAGGACCTAGAAAAAGAAGAGCTTGGGAGCTGGAACAATAAGGTTGGATGAATTATGGAGCATACTGAAGCATTTTTGGAGTGTTTTGGAGATAGAAATTGAATATCCAGGTTTTCAGGCATGAAGAGTGAACTCCTAGGTGTGTTGCACTATATTAGCAAGCATTTGGTGTTGTCTTTTGCTGGTTTTTTTCCTAGCAGTGAGTTCCCACCTGAGATATTCCTATCTATATGTGCCAAAGAGATCCTAAAAAATGTATGAGACACCTTATGTACTGAGATAAGTGATAGGGTACATTCCCTAGGTTGGACAAGTCAAGAGGAAGAGAGCTGGAGGAAATTCAGGATTGTTGTAGGAGAAATCTAGTGGGTTGCGTAATACTGAGTTGTGATGGACTATGAGAGACACCCTTATTTTGTGGATTCCTATCCCCAACTCAGGGGTGAATTTCCATTGAGATTTGGAACAATAGGTCTATGGTTGGGTGGAATTTCCTTCCCAAGTAGTTGGTTGCATGAACATTTCATAAAAGATAAGTGTTTATCTATTTTTTTGAATTATTTATGAGTTCATGGTTGCACATTTACTCTCTGAATGAGAATGGTTTTATATGGCGATATAAATGTTTTATCAGTTTCATTCATTCTTGTTTAGAATTTTGTAGTTGAATTTAATTATGGCTATTATAATCTAGTTGTAAATGTGAATAAATCATAGCTGATAAGCTACACAAATTTGATTAGAAAAATAAAATTTCATTGTATGTGTATCTTCGCAAGTAATGTTCCATGGTTAAGCTGGGGGACGTTACAATTGAATTTTTTGGGGGGGTATTTCATGTTCTATTTTAGGCCCAAAAAATGATATTTTTCGACTTGAATGGATCAAAAACTTGGATGAAAATTAGGCTTATGGTTGTAATTCCTATAATTATATTAAAAAGATGGTAGTGGGGTTGAGTGGAATTCTCACATTAAATGGAAAAACTTTTCGCTTGCATTGTGTCGAAGGAAACCTAGTAATAGTAAGGAAGATACACTAGTGTGTAGTTGATATAGGAGCTTATTCACTACCACCTTTGTTATAGTATCATGAACATATAGAGAGGATATATGAAATCATAGTTGATCAATTGATGTGAAAACATATACTTTTTTTCCTGAGATTCAAACTAAACTATCCAATTGCTATGTTTCATTCCAACAGTCATATTAAACTCAAATATGATTTAGGAGAAAGAAAAATCAGTTTGATTTTTTCTCTAGGTGTTAGACAGTTGGCTTAGGTTGATAGACAATTGTTATGGATTGTTGGTTGTCATTGATGTCAACCATTGGAGAGTGATATTGTAGATTGATGTCAACCCTTAGTGATTGATTTCAACCCTTGGAGAAAGTCTGGTAGTGAATTCCAGTAGCACAAAGGTTTGGGTAATGGACCCAAGTTTTTTTTATGTATAATGGTATGAGTTTTAATATATTTGAAGGTATGAATATTCTAGATGGGTAGTACATTTTCAGGCCATTTTTGGTGGTATGTGGAACATCACATAACTTCTCAAGGTTAGAGAGTTATGGCCATGTGAAGTTGGAGAACCCAGGTTTAGGTAATGGACCCAAGTTTGTTTGATGTATAATGGTATGAGTTTTGATACATTTGTAGGTAAAACTATTCTATATGGATAGTACATGTCATGTCATTTTTGGTGGTATTCACATAACTCCTCATGGTTTGAGAGTTATGGCCTTATGAATTTGGAGGACCCTCATATGTTGGCTTGAAGCCCCAAGAGGTCAAAGAAGTCAAAGTTCTTGCAAAGAAGAAACTATTTAAATAATAAAGTGAAGTGACAAAGTAAAAAAGGATTATTTAAATAATAAAGTGAAGTGACAAAGTCACAGAGGATTATTTCAATAATAAAGTGAAGTGACAAAGTCAAAGAGGATTATTTAAATAATAAAGTGAATTGAAAAAGTCAAGGAGGATTATTTAAATAATAAAGTAAATGGAGAACTTTCTAATTATGGAAAGTGGTTAGAATTGGGTTAGCCCTAAAATAAGGAAATTGGGTTAAGATGTTTAAAATGTAACCACTTGAGGAAGCTACATGAAAGTATAAATAAGAAGGCTCTCTCATTTTAATTACACTTGAGCATATTGAATATCTACAGGTGACTGAGGTAACCAACGGATATATAAGACGAATTTCAGAGGGAAGGTGAAGTAAATAAGGCCTAAATTCAAGGGAGGATAAATTCTTTTGATGATTATTTTTAAGATCCATACAACAAATATTCTGTGTGGGGCATGCTCTACAAGTTCTCTCTCTAGAATAAGCCAAAATTCAACAAGGTTGGTGCATGGTTGATGCACTTGTTTATGGTACAGGTTGAGGTACAAGTTGATGCATGGTTCAGGTTGTTGGTACAAGTTATTTGGTTCAGGTTATTGGTACAAGTTGTTTGGTGCAGGTTGATTGGTACATGTTTACAACAATATATATCACAGTGATAGTGTGACAGTGGTTCCATCATTCTACTTATATGTCAGGGCGGTTGGATGGGGACATGACATGTGGTTGTAACCAACTTCTAGTTGTAGTCAGAGAACATAGGGGGGTGTCGCCTCCTTCTGGAAGTAGCAATAGAATTGGGGAGTTGGAGCTTCCCTCAGGTTGTAGCCTGATACTCTAGGGGGTTGGAGCCTCCTTCCAGTTGCAGCTGGAAAACAAAGGAAGTTGGTGCTTCCAATGAATGTAAATCTTCAAGACATATAAGAAAAAGCATTATATGGTTTTCTCCCGCTTTGGGTTTCCACGTAAAAACACTGGTGTACTATGTATGTGTATGATTGTTCATTTGTTCATTGTTTATTTACTCTTCAAATATTGGATGATAATGTTACATTGATATAACACTTGCATTATATGGTTAAAAAGGATTAGATTTCTCTATTACTAATTCACCCCCCCTCTCAGTAATCCAACAATTGGGATCAGAGCAGGCTCCTTTAGAAATCAGTTTAACCATTGAAAGGTAGATCATGGAGTGAAACAACATGTATAAAAATGGAATACCACAATTTGATGGACAAAAGTATGCATTTTGTAGCATAAGGATGAAGTCATATATACAGGTACAGGGATTTGAAATTTGGCAATCAATTGTAGATGGATGCACAACACCAGCAGGTATGCCGACAAATGAAAAAGCAATGAAACTCGGTCAGAATAATTCCAAAGCCACAAATGCACTTCTGAATGGTATTGGAGAATTGGTATTCACCAAAGTTGCACATTGTAAATTTGCTAAAGAGATTTGGGACAAACTTCGAAATATTTATGAAGGAGATTCACAAGTCAAAGCAACAAAGCTTCAAACTTGCAGAGGTCAGTTCAAACAACTAAATATGAAGGAAGATGAGAAAATTGCAGCTTACTTTTTACAAGTCGATGAAATAGTAAATGCAATATTGGGATTGGGAGAAGAAATCAAAGAATCTGTAATTGTTCAAAAGGTACTAAGATCTCTTCCTATGAGATTTGACCCTAAGATATCAGCACTAGAAGAAAGAGAAGATATAAAATCAATAAGCATGGACGAACTACATGGAATCTTCACAACATATGAAATGAGAACTAAACAGGCAAATCCATATATAAAAGAAACAATCTTCAAAGCATCCAAAAGGTCAAAGAAAAAGGGAAAGAAAAAATAAAAAAAACATAGCAGCAACAATGACGTATCAGAAGATGATGAAGAAGCGACCAACTTTGTCAAAAGATTGAAAACAGGAACCAATGATAGGTATAGAGGTAATCTTCCTTTGATTTGTTTTAATTGTGATGGTATTGGTAATTTTTCTAACAAATGCCCTGATAAGAAAAAGAGATATGATGAAGGTTACTCAAATAGCAAACAAACATATAAAGGAAAAAGAACCACAAAGAAATTTTTCAAGAAAAGCTTATGCACCAAAGAAGACATCTCATCATCAGATGAAGATGAAGTCAATGATAGTGAGATAGAAAGAGTTATATTCATGGCAGTAGAAGACTCTGATAAAGAAGAATCCGAAGAAGAATATAAGGAGGCAAAATTTGACTACCGAGAAGAATTTTTGTGTGCCATAGAAGTTATCAGAAGAGAAAATAAGAAAAACAAGAAACTACAAGCAGAACTAGACACAAAAGAAGACATTCGGGAACTAGAACAAATGATCACAAATTTGAAGATTCAAATTGAAGAATATAAAAGAATTGAAGAAGCACTCAAAGAACATCTAGAAGGAAGAGACAGGAACATTGGAAATTTGGAAGAAAAAATTGTCACATTAAGAAAGGATATTCAAAAGAAAAATATGCAGACATCTCAAAAGATTTGAATGACATTATCAATTGTCAAAAACCTCATCATGACAAGTCTGGACTTGGATACAATCAGACAGAAAAGGGATCAAGCTCCAAAACAACAAAACAAGAAACATATCCAAAAAGCTATGCAGAAACAATCAAAGGGGATAGGAAGGTCTACAAAAGAAATTACAGAGACACTCATCCACCGAGAAGATTCAGATTTCAGAATTAATGATCAACATAAACATATAGGCCTCAGGAAGAAGAAGGATTCATAAGAGTACCTCATTTCAGAAGATCTTCAACTCCCAGGTATCAAACTATATTTTTTGATTTATGCTATCCATGTAATAATTTTGGACATAAAGCTATGAATTGCAGAGATAACAACATGAACATAAACAACTTTGAAATTCATACACAAAAGGGTTATCCAAGAAGGCCTAGTGAAACACAGAGAAGAAGTTACAACAGTTTTCTTTGAGAACTGAAGTGGAATGCTACAAATGTAACAACTTTGGACACATGGAAAAAGATTGTAGAATGAAATCCCCTCCTATAGAACCACAACAAAACAACAACAGTCACAGACAAGAACCTCAAAAAAGGACATGGATAAGAAAGCAAAATCCGTATAGCAATGAAGAATGCACACTCGCTTTACAAGCTAAGCAAAAAAAATGTGGTTGGTATGTTAACAGTGGTTGTTCAAAACACATGATGGATGATAGAGACATGTTTCATACATTAAGAAAGGGAAGAGATGGATCAGTCTCCTTCGGAAATGATGATTCAGCTAAAATCATTAGAAAAGGCACAGTCAAAATTGGGAACAAGAATACCAAGGCAGAAACTGTTCTACTAGTAAAAGATATGAAACATAATTTTCTAAGTGTGAGTCAAATGTGTGACCAAGGACATAAAGTTACTTTCGGTTCACAAAAGTATGAGATAAGAAAATAAGGTTCAAGAAAATTGATTGCAACAGCTGCGAGAACTTCAAGCAACATATATGTATTAAATGAAATTGGAAATGAAAATTGTTTCCTAGGAAAGGAAGATGAAAGTTGGATATGGCACAGAAGAATGGGTCACATACATTTTGATAACCTTTCCAAAGTCAACAAAAGGGAAGAAGTTAGAGAAATTCCCCAGATCACGAAACCAACCAACACTTTATGCAAGTATTGTCAACAAGGAAAGAAAACAAAGACCAGGTTTAAATCAAAAGAATATTCAACAACAAGACCACTAAAAATTGTGCATATTGATCTAGTTGGACCAACTAAAACAAAGGGTTTAAAAGGTAAGAAAAAATTTATGTTATTAGTTGATGATTATACAAGAATGATTGTAGTTTTCTTTCATAGGAATAAGTCAAAAGCTTTTGAAAACTTCAAGGTCTACAAGGAAATGGTTGAAAATGAAATGGATTCAAATATCAAATGCATAAGATCTGATAATGGAGGAGAGTTCTCTTCAAAGGAATTTACGGACTACTGCAGCAGGCATGGAATAAAAAGGCAATTCTTCGTTGATAGGACACCTCAACAGAATGGAGTTGTTGAAAGAAAGAACATGACAGTACAGGAAATGGCTCGAACAATGCTAATAGATTCCAATTTGACATATATATTTTGAACACAGGTAGTGCATACAACAGTTCACATTCAAAACAGAGTAATTCTCAGAAACAACACAAACAAAACTTCCTAAGAGCTATGGAAAGGAAGACCAACAAATGTGAAGCACTTCAGATTTTTTGGAAGCAATTGCTACATCAAAAGAGAAGATGGCAGAATGGGAAATTTTGAATCTTGTGTGGACAAAGGAGTACTTGTTAGTTACTCAAGTACAAGGAAAGCATACAAGTGTTAAAACATGAGATTGAACAAAGTTGTGGAAAGAATAAACGTAATAATTGATGAAATAGGTAGACAAGAATTAAAGGAAAAAGAAAATGAATCAATGGAACAACTTTACGAAGAAGAAGTAGAAGATGAAGAAGCGGAAGATGAAGAGGATCTGGCAGAAGCAGAAGAGCAAGTTCAGCAAGTACCTCCAAAGACACCTAGAAAATGAGTACAGAAGAATCATCCTTTAGATCATATTATCGGAAACAAAGATGTAGGAGTTGAGACTAGAAGAAGAGTCTGTTCACCATAATAAACACACCTAGCACTCTCATCTAGGATTGAACCAATCTGTTTTGAAGAGGCCAACAAGGATGAATTTTGGAATAAGGCCATGGATGAAGAATTGGATCAAATAGAGAAAAATGACACTTGGGAATTGGTTCCAAGACCAAAGGATAAGAATGTGATCGACACAAAGTGGGTATACAGGAATAAATTGAATGAAGATGGATAGGTTACAAGGAACAAAGCTAGATTGGTATGTAAAGGATATGCACAAGTTGAAGGAATCGACTTTGAAGAGAAATTTTCCCCAGTTTCTAGAATAGAAGAAATCCGATTGTTTTTAGCTTATGCATGCTCCAAAAATATTAAAGTGTATCAGATGGACATAAAATCATCTTTTCTAAATGGGGAACTTGAAGAAGAAGTCTACATTGAACAACCAGAAGGATTTCAGTTGTCAGAGAACACAGATTATGTGTGTAAATTAAAGAAGGCCTTGTATGGTCTAAAATAGGCTCCTAGAGCATGGTACTCTAGACTGGATAAATATTTACAACAGGCAGGGTTCAGAAAAGGAAGTGCAGACAACAACCTCTACATCAAGGTAACTCAAGATAATATTTTTTTAATTGAAGTTTATGTTGATGATATTATTTTTGGAAGTATTGATGATAGGTTAATCCAGAATTTGCAAAGGACATGCAAAATAAATTTGAAATGTCATTACTTGGAGAACTATCCTTATTTATGTGTTTTCAGATACATCAAAGAAACCAAGGAATTTTTATTTCTCAAACCAAGTATATCAGAGAAATGATAAATAGGTTTGGAATGGAAGATTGCAAACCATTTATCACTCCCATGCAAACCAGTTGCAAGATGAGAAAAGATGATGATTCAAAGTCTACAGATCAGAGGAAATATAGGTCAATGATTGGTAGCCTACTACATGTGACAACATCCAGACCAGATGTAATGCAAACATTTGGATAGGTGGCAAGATTTAAAGCAGCACCAAAGGAATCACATGTATTAGCAGTGAAGAGAATTTTCAGATATCTCAAAGGAACATAAGTGTTTGGATTATGGTATCCAAAAGGAAAGGATCTATCGCTTATTTCCTCCATAGATGCAGATTGGGCAGGTTGCATTGATGACCGATGAAGCAGCAGTGGAGCAACATTCTACTTGGGTGAGTGTTTAGTATCATGGCTAAGCAAGAAACAATCATCAGTATATTTATATACATCTGAGGAAGAGTATATTACAACAACATCATGTTGTACACAGGTTCTATGGATGAAAATAACTCTGACAGATATACAAGTTAAGTATGATGAGCCCATTCCAATATGTTGTGATAATACAAGCGCCATCAATATCTCAAATAACTCATTGATGCACTCCAAGACAAAGCACATTCCAATAAAGCATCACTTTCTACGGGAACAGGTTGCAGAGAAGAACATCATAGTTGAATACATGGGAAAAAAAGAACAAGTGGCAGGCATATTTACAAAACCGCTTCCACGAGAAGCCTTTGAGTATCTTCACCAGAGACTAGGAGAAATTTATACTCCAAAATTAATGTTTTTGAATGCTTATCTTATATGTCTTATATGAATATGAGGAAGCACCATAAATAGGAAAATTCAGGTTGGGAAACCAGTTTCAAGAAGAGTTCAGTCAGAGGGAGTATCCCCAAGGACAATTCAGTTAGGGGGAGTAGCCCTGGATAGAAAGATACATTTTCCATTGATGACAAAAGGGGGGAGATTTATCAGATGCATGGTAGAAATGATTGGAGAGAGAGAACAAAGGCATGTAGACATGGGGAGCAGCCCAAGGAGAGTTCAGTCAGGGGTATCAACCCCAAAGGGAGATACCCTTTTCCATTGATGTCAAAGGGGGAGAGATAGAAACATTGATGAGGAGTATAAGCATGAATGTTATCATGACTAAGTGTTGCCATCAATGTTGGTGTTGACATCAATGCCAAAGGGGGATATTGTTAGACAATTGGCTTAGGTTTATGGACAATTGGTATAGATTGTTGGTTTTCATTGATGTCAACCATTGGAGAGTGATATTGTAGATTGATGTCAACCCTTATTGATTGATGTCAACCCTCAGAGAAAGTATGGTAGTGAATTCTGGTAGAACAAAGGTTTGGGTAATGGACCCAAGTTTGTTTGATGCATAATGGTATGAGTTTTAATATATTTGAAGGTAATAATATTCTATATGGGTAGTACATGTCATGCCATTTCTGGTGGTATGTGGAACATCACATAACTCCTCACGGTTAGAGAGTTATGGCCATGTGAAGTTGGCGAACCTAGGTTTGGGTAATGGATCCAAGTTTATTTGATGTATAATGGTATGAATTTTGATATATTTTAAGGTAATACTATTCTATTGTCATGTAATTTCTGGTGGTATGTGGAACATCACATAACTCCTCACGGTTTGAGAGTTATGGCCTTATGAATTTGGAGGACCCTCATATGTTGGCTTGAAGCCCCAAAAGGTCAAAGAAGTCAAAGTGCTTGCAAAGAAGAAATTATTTAAATAATAAAGTGAAGTGACAAAGTAAAAAAGGATTATTTAAATAATAAATTGAAGTGACAAAGTCAAAGAGGATTATTTAAATAATAAAGTGAAGTGACAAATTCAAAGAGGATTATTTAAATAATAAAGTGAAGTGACAAAGTCAAAGAGGATTATTTAAATAATAAAGTGAAGTGACAAATTCAAGGAGGATTATTTAAATAATAAAGTAAATGTAGAACTTTCTAATTATGAAAAGTGGTTAGAAGTGGGTTAGCCCTAAAATAAGGAAATTGGGTTAAGATGGTTAAAAGGTAACCCCTTGAGGAAGCTACATGAAAGTATAAATAAAAGGCAAGGCTCTCTCATTTTAATCACACTTGAGCATATTGAATATATACATGTGACTGAGGTAACCAAAGGATATCTAAGTCAAATTTAAGAGGGAATATGAAGTAAATAAAGCCAAAATTCAAGGGAGGATAAATTATTTTGATGATGCTTTCTAAGGTATGTTATTTACAGGTCATCTCACCATTTCTGCAATAATTTTTTTTTCTAGAATGATTCAGATCGTGAAATTGGGAGGCCATTGAGGAAACATATCCAAGTAGTTTTGGTATGAATTTCAGCTTGTGGGTCATTGTAGTTTTGGTGTTACACTCCATGGAAAATAGGGTTTGTGGCTAGTCCTGAAACTAGTCTAAAACATGTGTTTCGGGTAAAAACGTCATAAATTCTTCATAACATATTCAAATTCATTAAGGCCAAATGTGTTGGTTAGAGTACAGATTGTAGTATTTTGTGTACAATTTACAGATCCATACAAAAAATATTCCATGCGGGGCACGCTCTACAAGTTCGCACACTAGAATAAGCCATAATTCAATAAGGTATGTCATTTTTGCTATAACTCATTTTCTTAGAGGTTCCAAGTAGTGACACCTGGAGGAATTGCATAAAACACACTGAAGCACATTGTGTACTATTTTCATATCTTTATTCATTACAGGTACATAGTTATGATTATTTCAAGTTAGGGTTGTTGACTAATCCAAAACTAGTCATGTGAGACTAAAGTAAAGTTTGATGAAAATGTTAGTCTCTTGTTGTTAAAG
>ML830219.1:0-35473 GCA_009831015.1 Picea engelmannii | reverse complement strand
TGGATGATGTAGCATACTTGTATTGGTATATTATTAGAAGCACATATTGATCTTGGTGATGATTATGAGTTGTTGTGTTATGCTTGGTTGATGCACATCTTTGAGAGTTGTCTTGGTGATTGATATTGGTGAGTAGATCTTATTTGGTTTTTAAGATTGATGAGACAGGTTGTTGTGATAGGTTGTTTGGATAGGTTGTTATGACAGGTTATTCGTACAGGTTTGGTGCATGGTTGATGCACTTGTTTACAGTACAGGTTGATTACAGGTTGAGGTACATGTTGATGCATGGTTCAGGTTATTGGTACAAGTTGTTTGGTGAAGGTTGATTGGTATAGATTTACAGCAGTATATCTCACAATGATAGTGTGACAGTGGTTCCATCATTATACTTATATACCAGGGTGGTTAGATGGGGCAAGGACATGTGGTTGTATCCACCTTCCGGTTGTAGCTGGAGAACATAGGGGTTTGTAGCCTCCTTCTTGTTATATCCAAAGAATTGGGGAGTTGGAGCTTCCCTCAGGTTGTAACCTGAGAAAATAGGGGGTTGGAGCCTCCTTCCAGTTGCAGTTGGAAAACAAAGGAAGTTGGTGCTTCCAATGAATGTAATTCTTTAAGACATATAATAAAAATCATTATGTGGTTTTCTCCTGCTTTGGGTTTCCAAGTAAAACACTGGTGTAATGTGTATGTGTGTGATTGCTCGTTTGTTCATTGTTTATTTACTCTGTAACTATTGGATGATAATGCTACATTGATATAACACTTGCATTTTATGGTGAAAAAGGATTGCATTTCCCTATTATTGATTCATCCCCCCTCTCAGTAATCCAACACTAGGATGGTTTATGGATCATACATTATCCCCCCTTTAGATTGAAAATAATATCTCAGTTTTCCAGCTGAAGGGATCCTCCACGCTTAGCACCCCAAGACCTGGATAATAGCATACCATACTTTGGAAGTATATCAACAATAACAACATCCATCAAAACACTTTTTACTGGGATCTGTGAAACATTTACTACCAAGTCTTGGTGAGATATCAAGATGATTTGATGGGATATCAATCGACGTGATCTTTATTGAGGGATTCTCACCTTCACTTACGCAGGAAGTAGTCGGATGAGTTTCAGATTTAATTTCCGGGAAAACTAAATTTGGGTTTATGGTCTCGGCTTCAACTGTCTTAGCCGACGTTTCTCCAAAAATATTTTGGGTGGAAACTTCTTGCGAAGTTAGCGTTTCAAGTGGAATCTTAGCCTTAGACTGCGTGTATTTAGGCTGGTAGACCGCAATAGTTTTCTTAAGGAAACCTCTTGTTTTTAGTATTTTTTCGGGATCAGAAACAGGAGTTGTCTACTTATCATCTAGGTTTTGTCTAGTGTTCCTTCGATCGGATGCCATCTTACTTAAACGTGGAGTCGCCAAGTGAATAATAACTTAGCGTTTAAAAATTGTTCGCTCTTTGTTCATTATCAAAGAGAGAAACTCACAAATGTCATTCTCCCAGGGAAAATAATTTCATTTCTCCATCCCCGACAATGGCACCAAAAATATGTTGTTCTAGAGTTTATACTTAAGTCTTGAAAGTATAAATTCTAGGCATTCGAAAATAAAGAGGGTCTATGATATAAAGAAAGGAAAAACAACTCTTAAGGGAAAATGAGCTATGGCTGATTTCTAAGTTGTATTTGTCTAGCTTCCAATTGTTCCTGGACGCTAATGTCCTGCTCAATGGATGCCCATGAACGTTCAAGTTCAACCCGGGTGGTAGCAATTTTTAAGATGGTGTTAAAAAGAGTTAAAGTGATACTGGTCTAATCTGTAAAACCATATTTTATATTGGGTTGTCTCGTAACAGGTACAGTCATGGAGGAAAAATAACTTTAAAGATTTGTTGTTTTTTAGGTTGTTGTTTCTATTTTAGATTATGTAAGAAAAATTCCCAAACTTTGAATTAATAGTATAAAAAAATCAAAGGCTATTTCTCGTATCTATGTTAAACTGAAAATCATGCATGAAATGAAAGAAAACATAAAGCTGTGGAACAATGTGAGGCATCAACCAAGGAAGAATCTCACTTTGTGACAGAAGAAGAAAATAGACAAGAAAAACTTTAATGAAGCATAAGATATATAAATCTAAGTAATTCACAGGTCTTGTACCTGCTGATAACCGATACAGAGGAAAAGTTGTAAACGATTAGATGACTAAAATAATCAATCACCATAGTAGAGGTTGTACTTAATTGCAGCTAAGCATTCATAAAAGATATATAAGAAATGATGTTAAATATGAAATAATAGAGGAACACATAACTCAAACTTGACGGGATCTAGAGTCTTCGATTTTCATTTGTATTAATTCTGGCAAATGAAAATTTTCTCTGCTACAATCGGCCAAGGAAAAATCCCCCCCCTGGCGTCAACTTTCAAAATTGTATTTATACAAAGAAAATCATCAACCCTAGACTGTTGGTATTCTCCTAATCTCCTAGGTGCTAATGGTTACAGAATACAAAATTTGAACCGTTTTGCTCGGTTACTTTTTACTTTTCTAACAGTTGGACAAAAATGAGCATACATGCGTTACTTCATCATTTCTTTGAAGCACTTCCTTCGCTCGGTCCAAAACACTCGATGCACCTGTCTAGAAACTGCACCAAAATTCTAGAAGGTTATGGTGTATCCTTTGCTTCAAACACATACAACTTCCTCTGAATTTGGGGCAGCCTGTCTTCGATCTTTCCCTTTTCAAACTTTGTCGACTGCAACTGTCGATTTGGTTTTATTAGCCACTTATCCATTTGGGTGATATCAAGCTGCTTCAGTTGTGAAATCTCGAGCTGGGTTTCATTCCATCTCTCCTTGATATGCATTTGATGCCTTACAACATTGATCTGTCCTAATAGCCCAGGACAATCACCTTTACTAATGCCCAATGTTTTTGTATCTAGCTGATCAAACACTTCTTCACATTCTTCCTTAACTTCTCTTGCCATTTTCCTGCTTTTGGCTATATTGGTCTCCCATGTTTTTAATATGATGTCTCCCCTAATCTGTTCTTCTACAGTCAGCTTTGGGATTGCTCGTACTTCTTCTCTATCCAAAAATTCTACTGCCTTTTGAAAAGTAACGCAAGCTATTGTAGCCTCATTTTCCTTGAGAGCAATGTTATCCAGTGAGTGGCTTATTTCCAGGAAGTAGTTTTGAACGATTTCTATTTTAGAAAGTATGTTTTCTTGTTCTTATTGTAGTTTCTCATGCACCTCTAGTGGTTGGGATTGAAATGTTGTTATATTCGCAACTTGTCCTTCAATGGAATTCAACTCAACCTGTAGCTATCTCACTAACTCTTCCTGTCGAATAACCTATACTTGACTCATTTTCATCTGCTTGTTCGCTTCCTCTAAACTAGACTTCAACAATTGCATTTCCTGCTTGTCAGCAGTTCTTAAGTGTTCAATTCTTTGATTTACCTCCTCTCGACTATTATTTTTTGTGTTCCTTATTTGGTCCTACAACTGAGATATCGTTTGATTTTCTTCTTCAGCCTTGTTTTCATAGAGTCAACTGAGAATAAATTGGTCGTTGCCAAAGCTCCCATAGAGCATGCTACTTCTGTGGTGAAATCTTCCTCTTCTAGGTTCTGCCCATCTATGAGAACTCTGTGTTTCTTCACCATTGCTCCTTCTCTCAGATGCATTTCCTGTTTTACTACAGTCTTCCTCTTCCTACTAAAAAAGTATTCAGAGGAAGGTATCTCTTCTCTAGAGATAGAAGTAAGGTCACTTCCATATATGACTTCCAGATGGGGGGTCCCAAAAGTTTACTGTAAAGGAGTTAATGGTGTAATAGGGCTGCCCAATTCTGAAGATTGAGTTTCTCCTATTGTTTTGGGGATATCAGCAGGAATATTTGATGATAAAAGAGGAATCATTTGACACGACTTTGAAGGTGTCTCGAGCCTAACTTATGTTTCCGAATTTGGGTTCTCTATTAGTGAAGCTTCTTCTTTTTGTGAAGATGCTTCAGTCTTCTTTGGATTTTCTTCAATAGTCCCTTTATCATGAGCCTCTGATCCGAAACCTAGGGGAATACTTCCTTGAGCTGGAGGAGGGGTTGTTGATTCTCCGTGTAGTATCTTTGGAAAACCACTTCGCCTATGCTTATGGAAAGTTAGAAAGTTGGTCTGTAGGTCGGGTGATAATGCTTGTACTCTGTCTAATATTTCCTCATAGGTTCTAGCTCCCTTGAACATGTCGTCGCAGGGAGAATCTTCATGTTCATACATTTTCATATTGCAATGAGCAAGATGATTTCCTACAATATGATAAGGATCATGTTTTCTGAGTTCAATATCTACTAATTTGATGTCTTCCAGTGTTGCAGCTTCTACCTTGGAATGACCAAAGTTAAGCAGTGAACACTTCCCAATCTGTATCGGAAAAACTGGCTAGAACTTCTTCTAAACTGCTTTCAATTCTGTGTTGATGCCACCTGTTATTATTTGGTAGGCCACCTCCCTACACACCAGTCTGTCGGGAAGGAACTTTAGAAGTACGTAAGGAGGAATCGAGCACTCGAAAACCCTGACATAGGAGAAACCCTCTTCAATAAACCAATCTTCAATCGCTCTGAGGTTTCCCATGACTGGATCTGAAATACGATGGGGTGCATAACCATATAAAATTTTGTGCAAAGGTATCACTACATAGTGACATATTTCATAAAATAAATCTTTAACATTCTCCTCCCATAGTTTAGAGTGATAAACATGAATGGGCTCCGCACAGGCTAGGTTCCAGCTCCAATTCATCAAGGGGAATGGAGTCATGTAACAAATAGCATCCATAATATATGAAAACATGTAAAAAGATGCAGGTTGGCCTTTTGATTTTGTCATTTGGTACTCTGCAATCTCCTTAGTTAGATTATCTGATAAAATTTTACCCCAGTTGAAACTGTAACCCTTGGCTACTTCGTGTATAAGTGGCACCCATTCTGTATGGAAATGGGTAGGGTTTTCCTCTCGAAAAGTCTACATGGAATCAGAGCTATATAAACCATGTATTCATTTAATGGAGTTGTGCCATAAATACCATGGGTATCAACTCTAAATCTCACTGGAATTCCCTACCATTCTTTGATTATACCTGGATATGTTTGATCGAATCTGTACACTCATTTATTTGAAATTCCTCTATGAATTTTGCATTATAAAT
Organism: Picea engelmannii; assembly: GCA_009831015.1. NCBI lineage: Eukaryota > Viridiplantae > Streptophyta > Pinopsida > Pinales > Pinaceae > Picea > Picea engelmannii. Next base: position 30,243 of record ML830219.1, on the reverse strand, counting down.
GTCTTTAGAAGTAGGGGACAATTTATACATTACTTGGATGTGCTCAGGTTTGAACGAGCCAATGACGACCTTTTGGCTGTTTAGAATGCTCCTTGTCTGAATGTCGGTTTTCTCTAAAGCCCAACTTATCATGTCATTGTATGGCATGAGTCTCGATTGCATGGATATTTTATGAAGCTCATACTCTGCTATGTCTTTGAGTTTATTTTCATTCTTTTCATTCCTGAAATCGTCGGGGCAATTCCTAATCTCATAGTCTAATATTTCAAAAATCTACCTCTAGGATTTGAGTGAATCCACAGCATGTGGCGTAGTGTCGGATATAACATCTCCATCCGTATTTGAGCTTTCATATTCCTCCTCACTCTTCTTAGGCGCTTTTCTGGGTGCCATGATGTTTGTGCTAAAATGAAAACCTGTTGCAGAGAAGAAATGTGTAAGTTCTTTTGAATGTAACTCACTCCTAGTCTGAAAGTAAGAATGATATTTGAAATAACAAACCTTTACTAACTTTTAACTTGTCTTAAATTTAGCGTACCGATACAGGCGATAAAAATTAAATGCTTTAATGGGTATGGTATTCCTGGAGATACGCACTTTATGTTAAAAATATCTCCATTAATCCGTTATAGATACTGCCACATATCGACGATTCAAAACTGGGATTTCAAAAGGAATGTCATCGAAAACTCCTGAATAGCGAAACGCGAAAAGTTATTTAATAACCTTAATGTTGTTTTAAAATTAAGTTAATTACGCTTAAGCACTTAATTCTTCTGGGATTTCATGTTTTGGAGTTTCAAGCATCGTGTCCGCAAGAGGTATGACACAAGTAAATCCCGAATAGTGAAAACGCGATGGGATTTATTTAGGCACTAACCACTTGTTTTAACCCTTTAATTAATCGCGATCAGGGGTTAGTCTTTAATTTTCGTGGATTGGAGTATCGGGATTCCAATGACTCTTTAACACAAGAAATCCTGAATCGCAAAACCATGATGGGATTTATTATCATTAAACCTTCTTACTTCTTAATAAACATAGCATTAGCTTTTAAGAATTTTGCGACTTCGGGAATTGGGGTTTTAAGGAGACTCAAGGTCGACTCTTTGATTTTCTGAATTGTGGCTGATTAACGATTTGTTAAGTATGTTTTAAAACTTAATTAATCATGATTAAAAGGTATTTCATGAAAAATGCGTCGGGACATTTGAAAAGTTGTTTAAGTTGAGATGGCCGAAAAAGAACATGTGAAAGGCTTAGAAAACCATTAATGTTTTTAATTATTACTTTAAAATCTGTTCAATTCCTTTTAAATAATCACTTTTTCGAGACTTCAGTACCGAGACTTTGGAGTTGTTATTAAAAAACATACTTCGTGAATAGCCGAACCTCGAAACCCGAAAACCCTGAAAGACCTTTTGACTCCTTTTTAGAACTAAGGGCGGCCCCGCAACGAGAGAAAAATGGAGATTTGTATTTAGAGAAGAAAAATAAACTTTGTTTCAACATTATTGGCCTAAATTATTGGCAGATGTAAATGCCAAAGTCAGAGCCTGTAATTCATGCCAATTATTTGCAAGCAAGCAGAAACTCCTAGCACTACCTCTGGTCCCGGTTAAAACGGAAGCTCCATTCTAACAATGGGGGTTGGATTTTATAGGCGAAATTAATCCACATTCCAACGCACAACACAAATGGATCCTGACCGCTACATATTATTTCACCAAATGGGTAGAAGCTATTCCGACTAGAAAAGCCACAGATTCAATGGTGATAGATTTCGTGGAAGAAAACGTATTATCTAGATTTGGCTGTCCCCGAAAGAAAGTTACATATAATGCCAAGGAATTCAAATCTATGGCAATGGTCAGCTTTTGCCAAAAGTACATTATTATATTGGGTCACTCCACGGAATACTACCCCCAAGGCAATGGGCTAGTTGAATCATCAAATAAAATCTTAATTACCATAATTAAGAAGGTGTTGAACAAAAATAAAAAATCCTGGCATGTGCATTTGAAATACTCGTTGTGGGCAAATCGGATAGGCACCAAGAAATCGATTGGAACTTCTCCATTTCAAATTATATATGGGACTGATGTGGTATTATCCATAAACCTAGCTCTACCTGTGATGAAACTTTTGCAACATGAAAAATAAGAACCAAACCATGTCACAAGAAGAATAAATCAACTGATTGAAGTTCATCAAAATAGGGACGAGGTGGATGAAAGGCTGTAGAAATATCAAGACAACATGAAAGCACTGTTCGATCATAAGGCTAAAGATAGGGAATTCCTCCCTGGTGATTTGGTTTTGAAATGGGATGCTAGGAGGGAAGACTCAGCAAAACATGGAAAATTTGATCATATATGGTATGGACCATTCAAAGTCACAGCTTCTGAAGGGAAGAACTCACTTCTGCTAGAAAATTTGGACGGTAAAATCCTCAACACCCCTATCAACGGGCGTTATCTGAAGCACTATATGTAATAAAAAATTTCCAAAATTCCACTGTATATGCCGGTTTGTGTTTTCTATTTTTATAGTTTTTGGATAAGTTTTACTTTCACCGCAAATAAAGCAGGTTAGTGATCTCCTAGAAATAGAGATATGAAATATTCAACACATTGAATTCTATAAATCTTAAAACCCTGATGCTTTTCATGTTGTCTTCTTGCAGGATTCTGGTCTACAACCCAAACATCAAAAAGAAGAAAACAGATGGTCATGTATTAGGAAATTGATTCGCTCGAAGGTGATAAAAAATAATTTACTAAGATGAGAACGAAGTGGTAAGGCAAAGGTATGAATTTCCGAAATGTCTAGATTTCAAATGAATATCACCTAGGTGCAACAACGGTCTCATGAGTATGAACATATTCGCTCGAGGTATCATCAAAAAAATGAAATTTTCTATGGATCATAAAGGATTCCTCTAGATAAGATAAAAATAAGTAACATAATCAGGAGAAGTAAAGTGACCTCAAAAAAAGGGTTCCAAGAGTTAGGATTGCATTACCACAACTATGTTTATGAAATCCAAAGCCTTCTTTGTCATCCTGTTCCAATCTATGGTATTTCCCCTTGACCCCAGACGCCTTCCCATGATTTCCACAAAGGAAGGAGAGGTTACACTTTAGCTCTGAAAGCTGACAAACGAATCTTTAGAAGAAAGATAAGTCCTCACGACTCCTCAAACTCTTACTGAACAAAGATATGTATAGGCTAATCCCAACTCTCTTAGTTCTTTTAACAGGTTCTAAAAAAATTTAGTCTTGCTCAAAAGAAGGTCCATGGAAACAAAATTCCACCATAAGTTTTCCTACAGACTTAGATGTTTTTAAGGTCGAAAAGAAACTGATCCAGAGTAATCAAAGTGAGTTTACAGACCTATGTTGAAAAATTATACACAGATTGATTTCCCCCACTTCATGTCAAAGAAAGTATAAGATGGATGGTGAAAGGAAATTCAAAAAATTGATTGCCCCCATCTAGTCCAAAAAAAAAGAGATGATGAGAGAAAATTCATAAAATGATTTCCCTCATCTCAGCATTTAAATGCAAAGTTACAATTTGAAGTGGTGAAAGGAAATTAAATAAAGGGAATCAGATAAATTCACAGGGGTATTGAACAGGCTCGATAGCAGTGAAGCAATGTCTAAGATATCTATAAGGTTGTTATACATGAATTATATTGTACTCTGGTAAATTAATTTTCTATGAATCTCGATCTATGTCCCAAGTTTGTGCAGGACTCCCTGATTAAAAACATTAAAATTACTTCACCTTGAGGAAAGCAAGATCAATAGAACCTGTTAAAATTCCTAAGGTTGTTTGGATTATCTTAAGCAAACCAAAAATCAATATCAGGAAAGAGGAAGTCAAATGGCCTAAAATTGAGATTAGAGAGCGATTGGGTTTCGAAAGATTTCATAGATAAGGATGAAACCCCCTTTTTTCCTCTGCACCCTCTTTCTGAACAAGTTTTTGTAGAAACAAACCAATGACTCCATTTGCCCAATAAAGGCACGTGGTTTACAGTTCTTCTCGTCCTGCAGGGAGACGAGATCCCTAGATGGAGCCTATGTTGAAACAAAGTTTATTTTTCTTCTCTAAATCCAAATCTCCATTTTTCTTTGGTTACGGAGCCACCCTTAGTTCTAAAAAGGAGTCAAAAGGTCTTTCGAGATTTTCGGGTTTTGGGGTTCGGCTATTCACGAAGTATGTTTTTTAATAGCAACTCCAAAGTCCTGGTACCGAAGTCTCGAAAAAGTGATTTTTTAAAAGGAATTGAATCAATTTTAAAGTAATAATTAAAAACATTAACGACTTTCTAAGCCTTTCACATGTTCTTTTTCGGCCATATCAACTTAAACAACATTTCAAATTTCCTGATGTGCTTTTCATGAAATACCTTTTAATCATGATTAATTAATTTTTAAAACATACTTAACAAATCATTAATCAGTTGCATTTTGGGAAATCAAAGAGTCGACTTTGAGTCTCCTTAAAACCCCGATTCTCGAAGTCACGGAATTCTTAAAAGCTAATGCTATGTTTATTAAGAAGTAAGAAGGTTTAATGATAATAAATCCCATCGCGATTTAGCGATTCGAGATTTCTTGTGTTAAAGAGAGGTCGGAGTCCCGATACTCCAATCCACGAAAAGTAAAGACTAACCCATGATCGTAATTAATTAAATGGTTAAAAAAAGTGGTTAGCAACTAAATAAATCCCATCGTGGTTTCGCAATTCGGGATTTACTTGTGTCATACCTCTTGGGGTCACGATGCTCGAAACTACGAAACATGAAATACTGAAAGAATTAAGCGCTTAAACAAAGTTAACTTAATTTTAAAACAAGTATTAAGGTTATTAAATAACTTTTTGTGTTTCACTATTCGGGAGTTTTCGATGACCTTCCTTTCAAAATCCCAGTTTTGAATCGTCGATATGTGGAAATATCTATAACGGATTAATGGAGATATTTTTAACATAAAGTGTGTATCTCCAATCATACCATCCCCATTAAAGAAATTAATTTTTATCACCTATATCAGTACGCTAAATTTAAGAAAAGTTAAAGGTTAATAAAGGTTTGTTATTTCAAATTTCATTCTTACTTTCAGACTAGGAGCAAGTTACATTCAGAAGAACTCACTCATTTCTTCTCTGCAACAGGTTTTCATTTTAGCACAAACATCATGGCACTGAGAAAAGAGCCTAAGAAGAGTGAGGAGGCAGGTGAAAGATCAAATCCGGATGGAGATGTTATATCCGACACTACGCCACATGCTGTGGATTCAGTCAAATCCTGGAGGCAGATTTTTGAAACCATAGACTATGAGATTAGGAATTTCCTCGACGATTTCGGAAATGAAAAGACTGAAAATAAACTCAGAGACATAGCAAAGTCTGAGCTTAATAAAATAGCCACAAGGCCGAGACTCATGCCATACAATGACATGATAAGATGGGCATCAGAGAAAACCGACGTTCAGACAAGGAGCATTCTAAACAGCCAAAAGATCATTGTCAGCTCGTTCAGACCCGAGCACATCCAAGTAATGTATAAATTGTCCCCTAATTCTAAATACATTTATAATGTCAAATTCGTAGAGGAATTTCAAAGAAAGGAGTGTACATAATTTGATCAAACATAACCAGGTATAATCAAAGAATGGTGGGGAATCCCAGCGAGATTTAGAGCTGATACCCATGGCATTTATGCCATAGCTTCGTTAAATGAATACATGGTTTATATAGCTCTGATGCTATGTAGTCGTTTTGGGAGGAAAAGCCCTACCCATTTCCTGCAGAATGGGTGTCACTTCTACATGAAGTAGCCGAGGGTTACAGTTTCAACTAGAGTAAAATTTTATCAGATAATCTAACTAAGGAGATTGTAGAGTACCAAACGACAAAATCGAAAGGCCGACCTGCATATTTTTACATGTCTTCATATATTATGGATGATATTTGTTACATGACTCCATTCCCCTTGATGAATTGGAGCTGGAACCCAGCCTGTGTGGAGCCCATTCATGTTTATCACTCTAAACTATGGGAGGAGAATGTTAAATATTGTTTTTACGAAATATGTCACTACATAGTGATACCTTTGCACCAAATTTTGTATGGTTATGCACCCCCTCGTATTTCAGATCCAATCGTGGGAAACCTCGGGACGATTGCAGATTGGTTTATTGAAGAGGTTTTCTCCTATGTCAGGGTTTTCAGGTGCTCGATTCCTCCTCACGCACTTTCGAAATCACTTTCCGATAAACTTGTGTGCAGGGAGGTGGCCTACCAAATAATGACAGGTGGCATCGACATAGAATTGAAAGCAGTTCAGAAGAAGTATTGGCCAGTTTTTCCTATACAGATTGGGAAGTGTTCACTGCTTAACTTTCCTCATTCCAATGTAGAAGCTGCAACACTAGAAGACATGAAATTGGTTGATCTTGAACTCAGAAAACATAATCCTTATCAAATTATAGGAAATCATATTTCTCATTGCAATATGAAATTGTATGAACATGAAGATTCTCCCTGCGACGACATGTTCAAGGGAGCCAGAACCTATGAGGAAATATTAGACAGAGTTCATGCATTATCACCCGACCTACAGACCATCTTTCTGAATTTCTAGAAGCACAGGAGAAGTGGTTTTCCGAAGATACTACAAGGAGAATCAACAACCCCTCCTCCAGCTCAAGGAAGTATTCCCCTAGGTTTCAGATCAGAGGCTCATGATAAAGGGACTGCAGAAGAAAATCCAAAGAAGACTGAAGCGTCTTCACAAAAAGCAGAAGCTTCACAAACAAAGCACCCAAAGTTAGAAACATAAGTTAGGCTCGAGAAATCTTCAAAGTTGAGTCAAATGATTCCTCCTTTATCATCAACTATTCCTGTTGATATCCCCAAAACAACAGGAGAAACTCAATCTTCATAATTAGGAATCCCTATTACATCATTAACTCCTTTTCAGTCAACTTTTGGGACCCTCCATCTGGAAGTCATATATGTAAGTGACCTTACTCCTATCTCTAGAGAAGAGATACCTTCCTCTGACTACTTTTTTAGTAGGAAGAGGAAGTTTGTAGTAAAACAGGAAATGCATATGAGAGAAGGCACAATGGTGAAAAAACACAGAGTGCTCATAGATGGGCAGAACCTAGAAGAGGAATATTTCGCCACAGAAGTAGCAGGCTCTATGGGAGCTTTGGCAATGACCAATTTATTCTCAGTTGACTCTCTAAAAACAAGGCTGAAACAGAAAAATAAAATGATAGCTCAGTTGCAGGACCAAATAAGGCACACAGAAAATAATATTCGTGAGGAGGTAAATCAAAGAGTTGAACACGCTAGAACTGCTGACAAACAGGAAATGCAATTGTTGTAATCTAGTTTAGATGAAGTGAACAAGCAGATGCAAATGAGTCAAGTATAGGTTATTCAACAGGAAGAATTAGTGAGACAACTACAAGCTGAGTTGAATTCCATTGAAGGACAAGTTGTGAATATAACAACATTTCAAGCCCAAGCACTACAAGTGCATGAGAAACTACAATCAAAACAACAAAACATGCTTTCTAAAATAGAAAACGTTCAAAACTACTTCCTCGAAATAAGCCACTCACTGGATAACATTGCTTTCAAGGAAAAAGAGGCTACAGCAGCTCACGCTTATTTTCAAAAGGCAGTAGTGTTTTCGGCTAGAGAGGAAGTACCAACAATCCCAAAGATGACTATAGAAGAACAGATCAGGGGAGACATCATATTAAAAACATGGGAGACCAATATTGCCAAAAGCAGGAAAATGGCAAGAGAAGTTAAGAAAGAATGTGAAGAAGTGTTTGATTAGCTAGATAAGAAAACACTGGGCATTGGTAAAGGTGATTGTCCTAGGTTATTAGGACAGATCAATGTTGTAAGGCATCAACTGCTGATCAAAATATGGACCAGGGGTCAAAATTTAGCCCAAAAATGAAAGTGTTCAGAATCGCTTCAAAACAAACGGATGCGTAGGCCTCATCGTCATGAACCCAACGCACTTTGAAAGGGGTCAAACGGACATCCGATGAGTGAGATATCACGTTCTATTCAATTTTCCAACAAGACAAAACAATTGCTGACTGTACAGTCCATACATTCTGTACAACTAACGTGGCAGGTGATGTGTCAAGATGACATGGAAAAATGTTGAGTTGGCAATTTCGGTAGACACGTGGATGAATGGGATTTTGACATGTGGCATATATTTGGCATTTTATTAGTCAATAGAGTGGTGCCACGTGGCCCAGGCATGGGCTACCACGTGGCACCCTGTTATTATTTTGGTGTTTAAAAATTTTATGGAGTCTGTGGGGTTCGAACCCCATACCTCACCCACTGTATGAAAATCTTTGGCAAGGGTTGGGCTGCTATCGCACCCACCATTTGGTTCTTGACCATATACCATTCAACATTTATTTAAAGTGTTGTATTTCATATTTTGGGGCGCGTCCGGGCTGGGGCTTAGCCCCAACCCCCGGTCACATACACTTTTACCATATGACCTTGCCACATGTGATTTTGTGCGGGTTCAAACCACGTTCAAATGGTTAAACACCCACGCACATGGGCATGTGTCGATCCCAAACTGAAAGTTGCAACATAGCCCTTTTTATGCACTGGGATGTGGCCACATGGCCCCCATGTGCCCAACACCTCCGTGATTCGGGGGATTAGTTCGCTAACAGTGTGACAATTTGGCACGTTTTGTGGGAATGTGTGCGTGTGTTGGTTTTAGGCATGGGAAATGCCCAGAAGCTAGGTTACTCACACAGGAGGTGCGAATTGGCGAACCAAAGACAACAAGCTTGAAGGAGGAAAATGGCAGGAGGCCTATCTTCTTCATTTTTTGGCCAAATGAGGTGCCGAAAAATCCCATCTAGGGGTTTTTGGATGTTATGAATCCATTGGCAAAATTTTCAAAGGAATTTGGAGACTTCTGTTGCAGGTTTTACACCATTGAAGTTTCAGGGAGCTCTAGGGAGCTTAGGGCCACCATTGATGGAGGTCATGCTTAGATGAACCCAAGTCTATTTTTTGTGACTGAATAGACATTTTTGACTAATTGTTATGATCTAAACACATTGGGACAGGTTTTAGAGGCATTTGAGGACTTTTAAAGGTGTTTTTTTCCACAAGGAAGCTTAGGGAAGCTCAAGGCCACATGTAGAAAAGGTCATGGTCGGATGAGCCATGGTCCGTTTTCAAAGTTCTATTAGTCATTTTTGGGGTTTTTATGTATTCTGAACCCAATGATACAATCAGTAAATACATTGGAGTTGAGCAGTAGCTTGTAAAATAATCTTTGAAAAACTAATCCCAGAGAGCCTAGTCCATTGATGGAGGCTCAAGGAGATGTAGCCCAATTGGTGGTGAACTCCTTTATCATGTTGTCATTGTTGTGAGGTTTTTTTGCTAGTTATTATTTGTTGTACTTTATGTTGTTGTTGTATTATTTAAACAACACATTTAACCTTTCAAATACCTCACACATAAACACATAAAAGAGGCATAAACTTGACACATAAATCCTCTTGCACAACTAAGACATTGAGCAAGGTCCTGAAGTTTATTTTAATGGAGTAGAGGGTGCTTGCATAGAAAAACAAGTCAACCCCCTATTTTCATATCAGGTGGTATTAGAGAATATTTTTGCTCATGTGATTGCCATTGATAGCTAGAGATTTAGTTGTTGGTATTATTGTGCAAGTTTTGTGTTGAAGTTTGATATCTTGCAAGGATGGAGAAAGCTTCAAACAATAAGAGTTCTCATACATCTTCATTAGCCAAGTTATTTGACAAAGATATGTTGAAGGAATTTGTAACCATGAGATATATGGTGCAAGAGACGTGGCAATATGGGAAGGAGAGCATTGTCCTTCAAGAGCAGTTGATGGCCATGAAGGAGGAGAAGCACCAGCTTCTTTAAAATTTTCATGAGATGGAGACTCAACTCCATGAGGCAAAGGAAACCCTTACCAAGTACATGCATGAACATGAGGTATGTAATGTTGGTTTTTCTTCAAATTCCTCTCAAGAAGAATGCTTTGGTGTTTTTGAAAATCACACTAGAGGAATAGGGTCCAAGTTATTGTTAAAAATGGGCTATGAAGGTAGAGGGTTAGGCAATCATGTACAAGGCATTGTTGAGCCTATTGTTGGTGAGGAGAGGCCCAAGTATTGTGGTCTTGGATATGAAAAGAAAGATGGATCATATTCCAAAGTTGAGGAGACAAGGGAAAGAGTTCCAAGAACAACTTTTGTTGCAAGTTCAATCCCTCAAGCATGCAAAGTGTGTGTTCAAGATGAATGCAAATGTGCGAAACAAGAGAGTTGTAACAGCCATGAGGACAAGAAAATATTTGTTGGTATTCAAAAGAGAGCTATTAACTCTTCAAATTCACCTCCTCAAGAAGGCAATAAAGGTGAATTTTCAAGTTATATTTCTTCCTATAATTCAGTTGCATTTGATTATGTTAAGCATCGTAAATTTGCATGTAAAAATGGAAGAAAAATTCCATGTACATATTGTGGTTTAGATAACCATCATGTTTCAAGATGTTGGAAAAGATTGACCACGTTCAAGAAACTTTCCAAGCAAAGGAAACTTGAAAAGAAGATGCAAAAGATTTGCACTCATTGCCAGAAGAGAGTTCATCTCATTGACCAATGTTGGACATTGCATCCAACCACTCATCCACAACACGAGAAGCGGATGGATAAAGAGACTGGCAAGAATGGAAGAGGATATTCCATCATTGATGTGAGTTAAGATGATTTACAAGAAGATGATTTTCAGCAGAAAAAGTCACCATTGAATTGGCTTGGTAAGAAATGGTTAGATTTCTTGAGCAAGTAAGGCTTGCATTTTTCTATTTGTAGATGCAATTTTCATCCTTATGTATGCATTTGTATTGAAAGTATGAAAAGATGCAGCAGTTTATCACAACTTGTATGATGCAAGTTTGCATGTGAATAAAATTCTATTGAAGGCATTCTTGTTGTTGCACAACTTCGCCATGAGGATGTAAAAGATGGGTATGATACTCACGTGTTGCAGCCATTTATCTTTTCAGTTTCAGCTCTTATGTACCCACATGTTTTTGGGTTTATCTACTTATGTTTGTACTTGAAGGAGAGTTGAAGAGCTATGCACATGCATGTGATTTTGTATGTGTGTAAACATTGAACTTTGTGATAGTTTCATTATGAGTGGCTCATGATTGTAACATGGTTGTGTATCATGAATGTCGATATGTTTCAAATGAGTCTCAACTTGTGTCGATGTTGTCTTGACGACTATGTTGTGTCGATCATGTCTTTCGACTTATGTTTAGTCGATGGTGTTTGTCGACTTGTAAGTCAATATTGTACACCAAGATGTAGGAAAATGTCATGTACTTTGATGAAGTACAAGATGTGACCATTTGCTTGAAGAGAAAAAAGACTTTGTTGGCATCATTTTCAGTCTTGTATAAAGTTTGTTTTCAAGATTGATGGTTTTCTTGGTTTGTGACAAGATGTCGCAAGAAAGTATTTTTGCAACCATTGTAGAGCGGATTGTGTTGACGCCAAAGAGTTCACAAGAGGGACTTGATTCTTAGTGGGAAGGCTGACATATTTCCAAGCACAAAGAGAACAGTGGTTCAGCAGCAGCAAGAGAATAGTGGTTGAGGGACATAGCCAGTTACAGTGCAAGGCATGTCAAGGTACCCAGGTGATTGCCAAAAGACTTTTCAAGTAGAATCAATTGATAGAACTTGGAAGTAGAAGAGTATTGAAGCTCAGGAAGATAATCATCAGCTTTTGTGGGTCCAAAATCCTTTCAGTGGGAAGGTGTGATCAGAATCTGGACCAGGGATCAAAATTTAGCCCAAAAATGAAAGTGTTCAGAATCTCTTCAAAATGAACGGGTGCCTAGGCCTCATCATCACGAATCCAAATCACTTTGAACGGGGTCAAACAGACATTGTATGAGTGAGATATCATGTTCTATTCAATTTTCCAAACAGACAAAAAATTGTTGAATGTACAGTCTGTACAGCTAACGTGGCAGGGCCGTACAGATGATGTGGCACGTGACGTGTCAAGCTGATGTGGAAAGATGCTAATTTGGTAGTTTTGACGGACATGTGGACAAATGGGATTTCAACACATGGCATATAGTTGGCATTTTATTGGTCAATAGAGTTGTGCCACGTGGCCCAGGCATGGGCTGCCACGTGGCACCCTGTTATTGTTTTGGTGTTTGAAAATTTTATGGAGTCCGTGGGGTTCAAACCCCGGACCTCACCCACCGTATGCATATCTTTGGCAAGGATTGGGATGCCATCGCACCCACCATTTGTTTCTTGACCATATACCATTTAACATTTATTTAAAGTTTTGTATTGCATATTTTGGGGTGCGTCCGGGCTGGGGCTTAGCCCCAGCCCCTGGTCACATACACCTTTACCATATGACCTTGTCACACATGGTTTTGTGTGGGTTCAAACCACATTCAAATGGTTAAACACCCACGTGCCTAGACACGTGTCAAGCCCAAACTAAAAGTTGCAACGTAGCCATTTTTATGCGCTGGGACGTGGCCACATGGTCCCCGTGTGCCCAACACCTTTGTGATTCGGGGGCTTAGTTCGCTAACGGTGCGAAAATTTGGCACATTTTGTGGGCATGCATGTGTGTGTTGGGTTTAGGCACGGGAAACACCCAGAAGCTAGGTTACTCACACAAGAGGTGTGAATTGGCGAACCAAAAACAAGCTTGAAGGAGGAAAATGGCAGGAGGCCTATCTTCTTCATTTTTTGGCCAAATGAGGTGTCGAAAAAGCCCAGCTAGGAGATTTTTGATGTTCTGAATCCATTGGAATAGTTTTCAAAGTAATTTGGAGACTTCTATTGCATATTTTACACCATTTAAGTTTCAAGGAGCTCGAGGAAGCTTAGGGCCACCATTGATGGAGGTCATGCTCAGATGAGCCCAAGTCTATTTTCTATGACTGAATAGTCATTTTTGAATAATTGTTATGCTCTGAACACTTTGGGATAGGTTTTAGAAGCATTTGAGGACTTTTACGGGTGTTTTTTCCATAAGGAATCTCAGGGAAGCTCAAGGCCACATGTAGAAGAGGTCATGCTTGGATGAGCCATGGTCCGTTTTCAAAGTTCTATTAGTCATTTTTTGGGTTTTTATGTATTATGAACCCAATGGTACAGTCAGTAAATCCATTGGAGTTGAGCAGCAGATTGTAAAAGAATCTTTGACAAACTAATATCAGAGAGCCTAGTCCATTGATGGAGGCTCAAGGAGATGTAGCCCAATTGGGGGTGAACTCCTTTATCATGTTGTCATTGTTGTGAGTTTTTTTTGTTGGTTATTATTTGTTGTACTTTATGTTGTTGTTGTATTCTTTAAACAACACATTTAACCTTTCAAATACCTCACACATAAACACATTAAAGAGGCATAAACTTGACACAAATCCTCTTGCACAACTAAGACATTGAGCAAGGTCCTGAAGTTTATTTTAATGGAATAGAGGGTGCTTGCATAGCAAAAGAAGTCAGCACCCTATTTTCAGATCAACTACATATCAAGGAGAGATGGAATGAAACCCAGCTCAAGATTTCACAATTGAAGCAGCTTGACATCACCCAAATGGATAAGTGGTTAATAAAGCCAAATCTACAGTTGCAGTCGACAAAGTTTGAAAAGGGAAAGATTGAAGACAGGCTACCCAAAATTCAAAGGAAGTTATATGTGTTTGAAGTAAAGGATACGACAGAACCTTCCAGAATTTTGGTGCAGTTTCTTGACAGGTGCGTCAAGTGTTTTGGATTGAGCGAACGAAGTGCTTCAAAGAAATGATGAAGTAACGCATGTATGCTCATTTTTTCCAACTGGTAGAAAAGTAAAATGTAACAGAGCAAAACGATTCAAATTTTTTATTTTGTAACCATTAGCACCTAGGAGATTAGGATAATACCAACCATCTAGGGTTGATAATTTTCTTTGTATAAATACAATTTTGAAAGATGGAACCCGGGGGGGGATTTTTCCTTGGCCAATTGTAGAAGAGAAATTTTTCATTTGCCAGAATTAATACAAATGCAAATCGAAGACTCCAGATCCCGTCAAGTTTGAGTTATGTGTTCCTCTGTTATTTCATATTTAACATCATTTCTTATATATATTTGATGAATTCTTAGCTGCAATTTAGTACAACCTCTACTGTGGTGATTGATTATTTTAGTCATCTAATCGTTTACATATTCTCCTCTGTATCGGCTATCAACAGGTACAAGACCTATGAATTACTTAGATTTCTATATCTTATGCTTCTTTAAAGTATTTCTTCTCCATTTTCTTCTTCTGTCACAAAGTGATATTATTCCCCGGTTGATGCCTCACATTGTTCCACAGCTTTATGTTTTCTTTCATTTCATGCATGATTTTCAGTTTAACTTAGATACGGGAGATGACCTTTGATTTTTTTATACTATTAATTGAAAATTTGGGAATTTTTATTACATAATCTACAATAGAAACAACAACCTAAAAAACAACAAATCTTTAAAACTCTTTTTCCTCCATGACTGTACCTATTATGAGACAGCCCAATATTGAACCCGATTTTACAGATTATACCAGTATCACTTTAACTCTTTTTAACACCATCTTAAAAACTGCTACCACCCAGGTTGAACTTGAACGTTCATGGGCAACCATTGAGCAGAACATTAGCACCCAGGAACAATTGGAAGCTAGACAAAGACAACTCAGAAATCAACCATAGATCCTTTTCCCTTAAGAGGTGTTTTTCCTTTCTTTATATCATAGACCCTCTTTATTTTCGGATGCCTAGACTTTATACTTTCAAGCCTTAAGTATAAACTTTGGAACAACATCTTTTTGGCGCCATTGTTGGGGATGGAGAGACGAAATTATTTTCCCTGGGAGAACGACATTTGTAAGTTTCTCTCTTAGATAGTGAACAAAGAGTGAACACTTTTTAAAGGCTAAGTTATTATTCACTTGGCAACTCCACGTTTAAGTAAGTTGGCATCTGGTCAAAGGAACACTAGACAAAACCCAGATGATAAACAGACCATGCATGTTTCAGATCCTGAAAAAATACTAGAAACAAGAGGTTTCCTTAAGCAAACCATTGCGGTCTACCAACCTAAATACACGTAGTCTAAGGCTAAGATTCCACATCAAACTCTAAATTTGCAAGAAGTTTCCACCCAAACCCTTTTCGAAGAAACGTCGGCTAAGACAGTTGAAGCCGAGACCATAAAACCAAATTTAGTTTTCCCAGAAGTTAAATTTGAAACTCATCTGACTACCTCCTGCGTAAGCGAAGGTGATCATCCCTCAGTAAATCTTGCATCGATTGACATCCCACCAACTCTTCAATTAGATTTCTCGACCTCACAAAGTCTTGAAGAGTATACCATATACTCGGATTCCATGCCTTCGAGGTCTCCCATTTACATCTCTTGCAAATAAGAGGAACTGAGTCCCCATATCCTGTTCCCCCCTTTTTAAGTTTTCTCGTCTCCCGATAAACGGTTTTTGAATCCTTTCTTGATTCATCCCGAAGAAGCTAAAGGATCACTATATGTCTTTGAAAACCCTCTTTATAATCTACCAGTTACCTCCCCTAGGATATATATGGCTGCTGCAGGAGGAGGAGGGGGCAGTCAAGGGCCACCCCCACCCCCCAAAATTTTCACCAAAGTAGCTTCCAGATATGCTCCTTTGGTCCTCCCAGTACCCCTTCATGACTTACCTGAAAACTACATGAAGAAATTACCTAAGTTTATAGGGGAAGGAGACCTAACCGCAGCCAAACATATAAATTTCTTTGATCACTTCGCAGATATTCTCGATCTCAAACACGAAGACATGTATTCGTAGTTTTTTGTTCAAACTTTCGAAGGTGAGATAAGAACTTGGTTTCGAGGATTGCTCGCAGGCTCGATAGCATCTTATAATGATCTAGGAAACTCTTTTCTCAAACAGTGGGGTGAGAGAAAGGATCACCCATATTATCTAACCGAGTTTGGGGCTTTGAAGAAGAAAAATTCGGAAACTTTTATCGAATTCATTCAAAGATTTAATAAGTTATATAACAAGATACCAGTTGAAGTTAAACCTTCCCAGCCTATAGCAAAAGTAACGTTCGTTGGGGCTTTCGAACCTGAGTTTGCATTATTATTAAGAGAAAGGAGAGCAGTTGAACTTACCAGAATGCAAGACGATGTAGTAGATATTGAGTCAAATATGATGTCTTCTAGTAAATTAAAAGAAAAGGTGGAAACGGGAAACAAAGAGACCAAACGTTTTAGGGAACAAGCGGGACCCTCAGGATCTGGGAGATCCTCAGATGATAAAATGGATGATATGGATAGGATAATAAAAGAGCTATCAAATAAAATTTCAAGGATGGAGCTAGATCAATATAAATCAGATCAATTCATTAGGAGAGAATTTAGAAGAAACCCTAATCCTCAGATACAACAAAGACAGATTAAAAATGAAGATCAAAAAGTTCAAACCCCTTTAAAAAATGAAAATTTTATAGGAGGGAATAACATGCAAGAATTTGAGGATTTAGAAGAAGATATGAACAATTTGGGCAACGATTGTCTACAAACTCATTTGACAAGGCAAGATTATGAGAGGTCTCTAAACACAAAACTACGGTCAAATAAAGAAAGCAACATAAATAATACAGATGATTCTGCCTATCAAGGAATAGCCGATACTATAATGGGCGAGCTCCAACATAAGTACAATCTAAGGCCTAAAAATAAAAACATGGCAACTAATCAACCAAAGAAAATCCTGCCAAGAGGCAAAATATACAATCCCACTCCAAAAGACACCGAGATATAGAACACCAAAATAAAAGAAGTGGACCCACAAAATACCAAAATAAAGGAAGCTGAGATCCAAGCTGGGAAAACTAAGGCAGTTGAAACACAGACATCGGAAGCAAAAATAACTGAAAATAAAGCAATGCAAACAAATAAGTCAGAAAGGAAGGAGACTGAATTACCAATCAGAGAAACCGAAAATACTATAGGAGGTTTCAGCCTAGAAAATGAGATTAACAAAATCAAAATACCAATACCTCTGGTTGAACTAGCAAAGAATCTCGTTTACCAAAAACAAATCACCAAAATGATAAATTTTTCAGATATGGGAAGTCAAGATGACATTATAAATTTGGAAGATGATAAGCCTAATATAATTTTTGGTCCACATTTTGAAGGGTCCATAGATACCGTTGTTCCTTTCTACATTACACTAAATGTGCACGATCGTCTGCTACATAACTGCATGATGGATTCTGGAGCCTCACATAACGTGATGCCCAAGGCTATTATGGATAGACTTGGCCTCGAAATTACCAGGTCATACAGAGACCTGTATTCGTTTGATTCGAGGAAAGTTAAATGTATGGGCATGATCAAAGACTTGGTAGTAAATCTTGCACAGATCCCAGTAAAAATTATTCTGATGGATGTGGTTATTGTTGATATACCTCTGAAGTATGGTATGCTATTATCCAGGTCTTGGGATGCTAATCTTGGAGGATCCCTTCAGTTGGACATGACATACGCCACAATTCCCATTTTCAGAGGACAGTTCACCCGATTGTAATGGGAAACACGGCTGGCATACACGGTAAGTGATCCACATAATCCTAGAAATTACCCTGTTTATGTCATTGATCAAGATCTTGGAAATTGTATTTTATCAATTGATGACGATATAGATGAATGTGCTGAAGATTTCACAGAAAAAAAAATAAAACAGAAAAGGTAAAAGAAAGTGTATATAGTACCGGAACCTGGAAAATGTATTTCGATGGTGCTTTGTCATGTGAAGGAGCAGGCGCAGGAGTACTCTTTGTAGCACTTGGATATGATTTTATCATTCCTTTCTCTTTCATACTACAATGGGACATAGACTACACAAATAATGTATGCGAGTACGAAGCCCTGGTTTTGGGATTAGAAGCTGCCAGAAAATTAAACATAAAAAACTTGGAAGTCTATGGAGATGCGGAATTAATTGTGAAACAAGTAAATTGGCGGTATCAGGCCAAAAACCTGAGATTGAGATATTATATAAATTGCACCTAGGATTTAATGGAAAAAAAATTCTCGTCAGTTAATGTTCATTACATTCCCCGTACAGAAAATCTGCAAGTTGATTCGTTAGCCAAAGTAGCCTCAACTTTTGCACCTCCTACAACTTTAAAACTTAAGTATCACATAGATATGAGGCACACACCCTCCATACCAAACAATATACAACATTGGAAGGTGTTCGAAGATGATGAACAGATCATAAAATTCCTCGAAATGGTGGAAGACTTTGTTGAAATGCACATCGACCAAGAAAACCAAAACGACCATACTTGGATTATGCAAGAAGGGGAAGATCCTCAAGAGTTCCAAGATAATATCGCAAATAATCGCATGTTAGTACTAAAAAATAATCAAATTCCTAAAGGTCTAATTCCCCTAAAAAGATTATTTGACCATATTGATATGCCATTGAAATCTACATTGCAGCCTCAACCAAAGGAAGTCGAAGATTACGATATAGGCACCAAAAAAGAGCCTAGAATGGTAAAAATATCAAAGTATCTTTCTCTTGAGATGAAAGGTAAGTTTACAAACTTACTCAGGCGATATAAAGATGTTTTTTCATGGTCCTATGATGAGCTGATAACCTATGACACCACTATGATCGAACACAAGATTCCTTTAAAGCCCGGGGTTAAACCTTTCAGGAAAAAACTCAAACAAACTAACCCCATATTTTTGCTTGTGGTTGAAAGAGAAGTAAAAAAACTCATGGATGCCAAAATAATTGTACCACCCAGGTACTCTGAGTGGGTAGCCAACCTGGTCCCAGTCAGGAAGAAGAGCAGAGAAATCAAACTGTGTGTAGATTTTAGAAACTTAAATAAATCATCTCTTAAAGACAATTATCCACTACCCAAAATGGACCATGTTTTAGAAAAATTAGTCGGAGCAAATAGGATGTCCATGATCGATGGTTTTTCCGGTTACAATCAAATTGTTGTCAACGAAGATGATAAAGAAAAAACAACCTTCACCACCCCTTGGGGTACATTTATGTATGACAAAATGCCATTTGGTTTAATGAATGCAGGTGCTACCTTCCAGTGGGCTATGGATATCGCCTTCATCGGCGAAAGAGATAAATTTGTGGTTATTTATCTTGATGATCTGACCATTTTTTCTAAATCTAATGAAGATCATCTGATACATCTCAAGCAAACGTTCGAGAAATATCACAAATTTGGTTTGTCTCTAAATCCAAGAAGTCTCACTTTACAATGCAAGAAGGTACTCTTGGGCCATATTGTGTCTTGGGACAGAATTAAAATTGATCCTAAAAGGGTCAAAGCTATAGACACTATAAATATTCCTAGAAATGTAAAAGAAATTCAGTCGTTTTTAGGAAAAATAATTTTTTTGAGAAGATTTATCCCGAACTTCGATGAAATTGTGAAATTGATCACAGATATGCTTAAGAAGAACAACGAAGTTAAATGGATAGCCGAAGCTAAAGCATAGTTTGCATGCATCAAGAATATTATAGGTGTAGCGCTTGTACTAGCAAGTCATGATTATCTCAAGTAATTTTTTATCTTCTCGTTTGCATCCGAACACACAATTGCAACAATACTCCTCCATAAGAATGAAAAAGGTTTCGAGCAACCAATAGAATTCTTCAGTAAAAGCCTCAGAGATGCAGAATTGAAATATGACATAATGGAAAAACATGCATATGCTATGGTCAAGGCACTAAAGGATTTTAGAACCTATGTATTACACTCCAAGATAATTGCATACGTACCCACCAGTTCCGTTAAAGACATATTGGTTCAACCTGATAGTGACGGGAAGAGGGATCGATGGCTTGCTAAGATTCAAGAATTCGATCTAGAGGTGAAACCGACAAATCTCGTAAAAGGACAAGGTTTGGCTAAGCTACTAGCCGAATAAAATTTCAGAGCACTTGGTATAAATAATCTACAAGAGAATGAAGGATGTTTGGATATAGACGAACTCGACGACCAAATAGCCACAACCAGTATAGAATAAAAGTTTACAACTTTGGTGTGGTACAAAGATATAGTATCTTATCTTCTGACTTTAAAATGCCCAAGTGATATGACTCCATCTAAAGCTAGAACATTGAAATTGCATGCGGTAAAGTACTGTATTTCAGAGAGCCAATTGTATTGGAAATACCCTCTGGGCTTTCTACTAGTTTGTCTAGTAGAATTGGAGACCGAAAAGGTCATAAATGAATTCCACAAGGGGGTGTGCAGAGGACATCATGCGTGGAGAGAAATGACTTATAAAATCCTAAGAGTGGAACATTATTGGCCTAAATTATTCACATATGTAAATGCTAAAGTGAGAGTCTGTAATTCATGCTAATTATTTGCAGCCAAGCAGAAACTCCCAGCACTACCTCTGGTCTCGGTTAAAATGGAAGCTCTATTCCAACAATGGGGGTTGGATTTTATAGGAGAAATTAATCCACATTCCATTGCACAACACAAATGGATCATGACCACTACAGATTATTTCACCAAATGGGTAGAAGCTATTCTGACTAGAAAATCCACAGATTCAGTGGTGATATATTTCCTGGAAGAAAACGTATTATCTATATTTGGTTGTCCCCGAAATATAGTTACAGATAATGCCCAGGCATTCAAATCTATGGCAATGGTCAGCTTTTGCAAAAAGTAAAATATTATATTGGGTCACTCCATGGCATACTACCCCCAAGGCAATGAGATAGTTGAATCACCAAATAAAATCTTAATTACCATAATTAAGAAGGTGTTGAACGAAAATAAAAAATCATAACATGTGCATTTGAAATACGCCTTGTGGGAAAATCGGATAGGCACCAAGAAATCGATTGGAAATTCTACATTTCAAATGGTATACGGGACTGACGTGGTATTACCCATAAACCTGGCTCTACCTGTGATGAAACTTTAGCAATATGAAAAAGAAGAACCAAACCATGTCACGAGAAGAATAAATCAATTGATTGAAATTCAACAGAATAGGGTTGAGGTGGACGAAAGGCTACAGAAATATCAAGACAACATGAAATCATTATTTGATCATAAGGCTAAAGATAGGGAATTCCTCCCTGGTGATTTGGTTTTGAAATGGGATGCTAGGAGGGAAGACTCGGCAAAACATGGAAAATTTGATCATATCTGGTATGGACCATTCAAAGTCACAGCTTCTGAAGGGAAGAACTCATTTATGCTAGAAAAGTTGGACTATAAAATCCTCAACGCCCCTATCAACAGGCGTTATCTGAAGCAATATATGCAATAAACAATTTCCAAAATTCCACTATATATACAGGTTTGTGTTTTCTGTTTTTATAGTTTTTCGGTAAGTTTTACTTTCACCGCAAATAAAGCAGGTTAGTGATCTCCTAGAAATAGAGATATGAAATATTCAACACATTGAATTCTATAAATCTTAAAACCCTGACACTTTTCACGTTGTCTTCTTGCAGGATTCTGGTTTACAACCCAAACATCAAAAAGAAGAAAACGGATGGTCATGTATCAGGAAATTGATTCGCTCGAAACAGGTGATAAAAAATAATTTACTAATATGAGAACAAAGTGGAAGGAAAAGGTATGAATTTCCAAAATGTCTAGATTTCAAATGAATATCACCTAGGTGCAACAACAGTCTCATGAGTATGAACATATTCCCTCGAGGTATCATCAAAATAACGAAATTTTCTATAGATCATAAAGGATTCCTCTGGATAAGATAAAAATAAGTAAAATAAACACGAGAAGTAAAGTGACCTCAAAAAAAGGGTTCCAAGAGTCAGTATTGTGTTACCACAACTATGTTTATGAAATCCAAAGCCTTCTCTATTATCCTATTCCAATCTGTGGTATTTTCCCCTTGACCCCAGACGCCTTCCCGTGATTTCCATAGAGGAAGGAGAGGTTACACTTTAGCTCTAAAAGCTGACAAACGAATCTTTAGAAGAAAGGCAAGTCCTCACAACTCCTCAAACTCTTACTGAACAAAGATATGTATAGGATAATCCTAACTCTCTTAGTTCTTTTAACAGGTTCTAAAAAAATTTAGTCTTGCTCAAAAGAAGGTCCCTGGAAATAAAATTCCCCCATAAGTTTTCCTGCAGACTAAGATGTTTTGAAGGTTGAAAATAAACTGATCCAGAGTAATCAAAGTGAGTTGACAGACCTTGGTTGCAAAATTATACACAGATATCACCCCCGGTATACTTTATACTAATTTATTGCCCCCACTTCATGTCAAAGAAAATATAAGACAGATGGTGAAAGGAAATTCAAAAAATTGATTGCCCCCATCTAGTCCAAAAACAAAGAGATGATGAAAGGAAATTCATAAAATGATTGCCCTCATCTCAGCATTTAAATGCAAAGTTACAATTTGAAGTGGTGAAAGGAAATTCAATAAAGGGAATCAAATAACTTCACCGGGGTACTGAACAGGTTTGTTGGTAGTGAAGCAATGTCTAAGATGTATGTAAGGATGTTATACATGAATTATACTATACTCTGGTAAATTAGTTTTCTTTGGAGCTCGATCTACGTCCCAAGTTCGCGCAGGACTCCCTGATTAAAAACATTAAAATTACTTCACCTTGAGGCAAGCAAGATCAACAGAACCTGTTAAAATTCCTAAGATTGTTTGGATTATCTTAAGAAGAACAAAAATCAGTATCAGGAAAGAGGAATTCAAATGGCCTAAAAGTGAGATTAGAGAGCGATTGGGTTTCGAAATCTTTCAGAGATAAGGATGAAACCCCCTTTTTCCCTTTGCACCCTCTTTTTGAACAAGTTTTTGCAGAAACAAACTAATGACTCCATTTTCCCAAAAAAGGCACGTGGTCTACTGTTCTTCTCGTCCCGTAGGGAGACAACATCCCTAGATGGAGCCTATGTTGAAACAAAGTTTATTTTTCTTCTCTAATCCAAATATCCATTTTTCTCTGGTTACAGAGCCGGCCTTAGTTCTAAAAAGGAGTCAAAAGGTCTTTCAGGATTTTCGGGTTTCGGGGTTCGACTATTCATGCAGTATGTTTTTTAATAGCAACTCCAAAGTCCCGATACCGAAATCTCAAAAAAGTGATTGTTTAAAAGGAATTGAACCGATTTTAAAGTAATAATTAAAAATGTTAACGGATTTCTAAGCCTTTCACATGTTCTTTTTCGGCCATCTCAACTTAAACAACATTTCAAATGTCCCAACGCGCTTTTCATGAAATACCTTTTAATAATGATTAATTATGTTTTAAAACATACTTAACAAATCATTAATCAGTCGCAATTCGAGAAATCAAAGAGTCAACTTTGAGTCTCCTTAAAACCCCAATTCCTGAAGTCGCGAAATTCTTAAAAGCTAATGCTATGTTTATTAAGAAGTAAGAAGGTTTAATGATAATAAATACCATCGCGATTTCGCGATTCGGGATTTCTTGCATTAAAGAGTCGTCGGAGTCCCAATACGCCAATCCATGAAAAGTAAAGACTAACCCCTGATCATGATTAATTAAAGGGTTAAAACAAGTGGTTAGCACCTAAATAAATCCCATCGCGGTTTCGCGATTCAGGATTTACTTGTGTCATACCTCTTGGGGATACGATGCTCAAAATTCTAAAACACGAAATCCCAAAAGAATTAAGCGCTTAAACGTAATTAACTTGATTTTAAAACAAGCATTAAGGTTATTAAATAACTTTTCGAGTTTCGCTATTCCGGAGTTTTCGATGACCTTCCTTTCGAAATCCAAGTTTTGAATCGTCGATATGTGGCAGTATATATAACGGATTAATGGAGATATTTTTAACATAAAGTCCATATCTCCATGCGTATTATCCCCATTAAAGCATTTAATTTTTATCGTCTGTATCGGTACACTAAATTTAAGACAAGTTAAAGGTTAATAAAGGTTTGTTATTTTGAATTTCATTTTTACTTTCAGACTAGGAGCAAGTTACATTCAGAAGAACCCATGCATTTCTTCTCTGCAATAGGTTTTCATTTTAGCACAAACATCATGGCACCCAGAAAAGAGCCTAAGAAGAGTGAGGAGGCAGGTGAAAGCTCGAATCCAGATGGAGATGTTATATCCGACACTATGCCACATGTTGTGGATTCAGTCAAATCCTGGAGGTAGATTTTTGGAACCTTAGACTATGAGATTAGGAATTGCCACGATGATTTCAGAAATGAAAAGACCGAAAATAAAATCAGAGACATAGAAGAGTTTGAGCTTGATAAAATAGCCACATGGTCGAGACTCATGCCATACAATGACATGATAAGTTGGTCTTTAGAGAAAACCGACGTTCAGACAAGAAGAATTCTAAACAGCCAAAAGATCGTCGGCGTCTCGTTCAGACTTGAGCACATCCAAGTAATGTATAAATTGTTCCCTACTTCTAAATGAATTTATAATGTCGAATTCGTAGAGGAATTTCAAAGAAAGGAATGTACATAATTCGATCAAACATATCCAGGTATAATCAAAGAATGGTGGGGAATCCCAACAAGATTTAGAGCTGATACCCATGGTATTTATGACACAGCTTCGTTAAATGAATACATGGTTTATATAGCTCTGATGCTATGTAGACTTTTCAGGAGGAAAATCCCTACCCATTTCCCTACAGAATGGGTGCCACTTCTACACAAAGTAGCTAAGACTTACAGTTTCAAATGGGGTAAAATTTTATCAGATAATCTAACTAAGGAGATTGCAGAGTACCAAACGGAAAAATTGAAAGGCCGACCTGCATCGTTTTACATGTCTGCATATATTATGGATGCTATCTGTTACATGAATCCATTCCCCTTGATGAATTGGAGCTGGAGCCCAGCCTGTGCGGAGCCCATTCAGGTTTATCACTCTAAACTATGGGAGGAGAATGTTAAAGATTTCTTTTACAAAATCTGTCACTACGTAGTGATACCTTTGCACCAAATTTTGTATGGTTATGCACCCCCTCGTATTTCAAATCCAATCGTGGGAAACCTCAGGGCGATTGCAGATTGGTTTATTGAAGAGGGTTTCTCCTATGTGAGGGTTTTAGGGTGCTCAATTCCTCCTCATGCACTTCCGAAATTCCTTCCCGACAGACTGGTGTGTAGGGAGGTGGCCTACCAAATAATAACAGGTGGCATCGACACATAATTGAAAGAAGTTCAGAAGAAGTTTTGGCCAGTTTTTCTTGTACAGATTGGGAAGTGTTCACTGCTTAAATTTGGTCATTCCAAGGTAGAAGCTGCAACACTGGAAGACATCAAATTGGTAGATCTTGAACTCAGAAAACATGATCCTTATCAAATTGTAGGAAATCATCTTGCCCATTTCAATATGAGAATGTATGAACATGAAGATTCTCCCTACGAAGACATGTTCAAGGGAGCCAGAACCTATGAGGAAATATTAGATAGAGTTCAAGCATTATCACCTGACCTATAGACCAGCTTTCTGAATTTCCAGAAGCACAAGCGAAGTGGCTTGCCAAAGATACTACAGAAAGAATCAACAACCCCTCCTCTAGCTCAAGGAAGTATTCCCCCAGGTTTCAAATCAGAGGCTCATGATAAAGGGACTACAGAAGAAAATGCAAAGAAGATTGAAGCGTCTTCACAAAAAGAAGAATCTTCACAAACAAAGCAACCAAAGTCGGAAACAGAAGTTAGGCTCGAGACACCTTCAAAGTTGAGTCAAATGATTCCTCCTTTATCATCAACTATTCCTGTTGATATCCCCAAAACAATAGGAGAAACTCAATCCTTGGAATTGGGCATCCATATTACATCATTAACTCCTTTACAGTCAACATTTGGGACCCCTGATCTGGAAGTCATATATGTAAATGACCTTACTCCTATCTCTAGAGAAGAGATACCTTCCTCCAACTACTTTTTCAGTAGGAAGAGGAAGGTTGTAGTAAAATAGGAAATGCATCTGAGAGAAGTCACAATGGTGAAAAAACACAGAGTGCTCGTAGATGGGCAGAACCTAGAAGAGGAAGATTTTGCCACAAAAGTAGCAGGCTCTATGGGAGATTTGGCAACGACCAATTTATTCTCATTTGACTCTCTGAAAACAAGGTTGAAACAGAAAAATAAAATGATAGCTCAGTTGCAGGACCAAATAAGGAACACGAAAAATAATATTCGAGAGGAGGTAAATCAAAGAGTTGAACACGCCAGAATTACTGACAAATAGGAAATGCAATTGTTGAAGTATAGTTTAGATGAAGCGAACAAGCAGATGCAAATGAGTCAAGTACAGGTTATTCGGAAGGAATAATTAGTGAGACAACTACATGCTGAGTTGAAGTCCATTGAAGGACAAGTTGTGAATGTAACAACATTTCAATCCCAAGCACTAGAGGTGCATGAGAAACTACAAGCAGAACAACAAAACATGCTTTCTAAAATAGAAATCGTTCAAAACTACTTCATGGAAATAAGCCACTCACTGGATAACATTGCTTTCAAGGAAAAAGAGGCTACAGCAGCTCGTGTTGCTTTTCAAAAGGAAGTAGCATTTTTAGCTAGAGAGTAAGTACCAGCAATACCAAAGTTGACTGTAGAAGAACAAATCAAGGAAGACATCATAATAAAAACATGGGAGACCAATATTGTCGAAAGCAGGAAAATGGAAAGAGAAGTTAAGAAAGAATGTGAAGAAGTGTTTGATCAGCTAGATACAAAAACATTGGGTATTGGTAAAGGTGATTTTCCTGGGCTATTAGGACAAATCAATGTTGTAAGGCATCAAATGCATATCAAGGAGAGTTGGAATGAATCCCAGCTTGAGATTTCACAATTGAAGTAGCTTGACATCACCCAAATGGATAAGTGGTTAATAAACCCAAATCTACAGTTACAGTCGACAAAGTTTGAAAAAGGAAAGATTGAAGACATTCTGCCCAAAATTCAAAGGAAGTTATATGTTTTTGAAGCAAAGGATACGACAGAACCTTCCATAATTTTGGTGTGGTTTCTTGACAGGTGCGTTGAGTGTTTTGGACCAAGCGAAGGCAGTGCTTCAAATAAATGACGAAGTAACGCATGTATGCTCATTTTTTTCCGACTGCTAGAAAATTAAAAAGTAACCGAGCAAAATGGTTCAAATTTTGTATTTTGTAATCGTTAGCACCTAGGAGATTAGGAGAATACCAACCATCTAGGGTTGATAATTTTCTTTGTATAAATACAATTTTGAAAGATGGAACCAGGGGCGGGGCTTTTTCCTTGGCCGATTGTAGCAAAGAAATTTTTCATTTTCCAGAATTAATACAAATGCAAATCGAAGACTCCAGATCTCGTTAAGTTTGAGTTATGTGTTCCTCTGTTATTTCATATTTAACATCATTTCTTATATATCTTTGATGAATTCTTAGCTGCAATTTAGTAAAACTTCTACTGTGGTGATTGATTATTTTATCCATCGAATCATTTACAACTTTTTCTCTGTATCGGCTATTAGCCTGTACAAGACCTATGAATTACTTAGATTTCTATATCTTATGCTTCATTAAAGTTTTTCTTCTCTATTTTCTTCTTCTGTCACAAAGTGAGATTCTTCCTTGGTTGATGCCTCACATTGTTCCACAACTTTATGCTTTCTTTCATTTCATGCATGATTTTCAATTTAAATTAGATACGGGAAATGGCCTTTGATTCTGTTATCCTATTAATTCAAAATTTGGAAATTTTTCTTACATAATCTAAAATAGAAACAGTAACCTAAAAAACAACAAATCTTTAAAACTATTTTTCCTCCATGACTGTACTTGTTACGAGACAATCCAATATTGAACCCGGTTTTACAGATCAGACCAGTATCACTTTAACTCTTTTTAACACCATCTTAAAAATTTCTACCACCTGGATTGAACTTGAACGTTCATGGGCAGCCATTGAGTAGGACATTAGCATCCAGGAACAATTGGAAGCTAGACAAAGACAACTCATAAATCAGCCATAGCTCCTTTTCCCTTAAGAGTTGTTTTTCCTTTCTTTATATCATAGAACCTCTTTATTTTTGGATGCCTAGACTTTATACTTTCAATCCTTGAGTATAAACTCTGGAACAAAAACAACAACAGTGACATCTCGAAAGATGATGAAGAAGCAGCCAACTTTGTCAGAAGATTGAAAAAGGGAACCAACAGTAGGTATAGAGGTAATCTTCCTTTGATTTGTTTTAATTGTGATGGTATTGGTCATTTTGCTAACAAATTTCCTCATAAGAAAAAGAGAAATGATGAAGGTTACTCAAATAGAAAACAAACATATAAAGGAAAAAGAACCACAAAGAAAGTTTTCAAGAAAATCTTATGCATCAAAGAAGACATCTCATCATTAGATGAAGATGAAGTCAGTGACAGTGAGACAGAAAGAGTTATATTCATGGCAGTAGAAGACTCTGATAAAGAATAATCCGGAGAAGAATATGAAGAGGCAAAAGTTGACTACTGAGAAGAATTGTTATGTTCCATAGAAGTTATCAGAAGAGAAAATACGAAAAACAAGAAACTACAAGCGAAACTAGACACAAAAGAAGCCATTCGGGAACTAAAACAAATCATCACAAATTTGAAGGTTCAAATTGAAGAATATAAAAGAATTGAAGAAGCACTCAAAGAACAGCTAGAAGGAAGAGACAAGAACATTGGAAATTTGGAAGAAAAAATTGTTACATTAAGAAAGGATATTCAAAAGAAAAATATGCAGACAGCTCAAAAGTTTTGAATGACATTATCAGCATTCAAAAACCTCATCATGACAAGTTTGGACTTGGATACAATCAGACAGAAAAGGGATCAATCTACAAAACAACAGAACAAGAAACATATCCAAAAATCTATGCAGAAACAATCAAAGGGGATAGGAAGGTCTACAAAGAAAATTACTGGGACACTCATCCACCGAGAAGATTCAAATTTCAAAATCAATGATCGACAGAAACATATAGGCCTCGGGAAGAAGAAGGATTCATAAGAGTACCTCCTTTCAGAAGATCTTCAACTCCCAGGTATCAAACTATATTTTTTGGTTTATGTTATCCATGTAATAATTTTGTACATAACGCTATGAATTGCAGAGATAACAACATGAACATAAACAACTTTGAAATTCATACACAAAAGGGTTATCCAAGAAGGCCTAGTGAAACACAGAGAAGAAGTTACAACGAGTTTGAATCTTTGAGAACTGAAGTGGAATGCTACAAATGTAACAACTTTGGACACATGGCAGAAGATTGTATAATGAAATCCCATCCTATAGAACCACAACAAAACAACAAGAGTCACAGACATGAACCTCAGAAAAGGACATGGATAAGAAAGTAGAATCTGTATAGCAATGAAGAATGCACACTCGCTCTACAAGATAAGAAGAAGAAACATGGTTGGTATGTTGACAGTGGTTGTTCAAAACACATGACAGGTGATAGAGACATGTTTCTTACATTAAAAAAGGAAAGAGATAGATCATTCTCCTTAGAAAATGATGATTCAGCTAAAATCATTGGAAAAGGCACAGTCAAAATTAGGAACAAGAATACCAAGGCAGAAAATGTTCTACTAGTAGAAGATATGAAACATAATTTTATAAGTGTGAGTCAAATGTGTTACCAAGGTCATAAAGTTACTTTCGATTCACAAAAGTGCGAGATAAGAAAAGAAGGTTCAGGAAAATTGATTGCAACAGCTGCGAGAACTTCAAGAAACATATATGTATTAAGTGAAATTGGAAATGAAAAGTGTTTCCTAGGAAAGGTAGATGAAAGTTGGCTATGGCATAGAAGAATGGTTAACATACATTTTTATAACCTTGTCAAAGTCAGCAAAAGGGAATAAGTTAGAGAAATGTCCCAGATCACGAAACGAACCAACACTTTATGCAAGCATTGTCAACAAGGAAAGCAAACAAAGACCAGGTTTAAATCAAAAGAATATTCAACGACAAGACCACTAGAAATTGTGCATACTGATCTAGTTAGACCAACTAAAACAAAGGGTTTAAAAGGTGAGAAAAA
>ML830218.1:61204-90612 GCA_009831015.1 Picea engelmannii | reverse complement strand
CTCCTTAATTCCTCTATTGTAAGGGGATCCAAAAACCAAATACAAGCTCTGGGATACCATCTGCCTTGCCATATGCACATAACCAACTTGGCAAATAGTTACAATGAAAACAATTTCTAACCAAAACAATAAGGATTGTACCATAGTTACAAAGAAATAGTTTCTTCAAGAAACTGATGAATATTAGTTGTTTTCCATGTCGACCAACATCTCTGAAGGGTGTAAGGTTATCATTTCCATAATTTCTCCTTGCATTGTAACATTGTTCTGCATGCTGATTTAATTTGCAAAACCATCATGCACACACATGCACTCCTTAATTTCAGATTACACAGTGCAAGATGTAATACTTTCAAGACATATTGGGGATAAATATGGAAAGAGTAATTAATCTTAGATGGTGTTTTTTGAAAAGTGGTTGTTTACTATGCCTATTGATAAAATATAAGAACAAATATCGATGGATATAAATAAAGATCAATGATTTTATTCTTAAGATACTAACAATTTGTTTGACATTCTGGTAGGGAACATAATGTGATAGAAGGCCTAACTCTACATTGTAGATAGTAGCTAAGAAACACACCTTTCTATAGCAGTATTTGAATGATGCCACTCCTTTATTAGTTTTACTGAGAATACCTTGCTCCTTCATCTGCTATATTGAGTTGACATTGTTCCTTCATTTGTTGTAGGTTGCTCCTTGCATAAGGACACCACCTCGTTCTCCCTTCAGGTATCTTTGCTCAGTTCTTCCTTATCTTCATAGAATGCAGTTGAATTGGGTTTGTGTTAAAATATAATAGTTACATGGTCGAATCAATCTTTGCTGACAATGGAGGATCAAGCTAATTGATGTTTGCAGGTAGTGGAGGATCAAGCTAGTCGATGTTTACAAGAAATGGAGGATCAAGCTAGTCGATGTTTACAAGAAATGGAGGATCAATATAGTTACAATGTTTAAAACTTGCATGTTGTGGAGGATGAAGTAGTGGCACCATGTAGCTCGCTGAGTGGAATGCAACAACCCTTCCCCAAAACCTACTAAGAACCTGAATTCTTGGAAAGTGAATTAATGGAGAATTTAATATGAGTTTAAATCCAATTAAAATGGGATAGTATGTGGTCCGCTTATATATTTTTCAAATTAATTATTAAAATATTTTTCAAGTTTGACATATAGGTTAAAGATTTACATACACCACAAACAATTAAGTTCTATCATAGTGGCACCACCAATAAAAAATTGAATGGATCAATTTCAAATATTGGATAAATATTTTTCCTTTTAATGAAAAATGAATTTAATATATATTTTTTACAAAACTTTGAATTATGTTGCAAAAATGTGGTTAACTAATATGTGGTCAACATAGTTTGACTATGTGATGGAAAACTATAGTCCCTAGCGTAGGTAGGGACTAATAAGATCTTTCACCCCCTTCCTAACATCTTTTTATGTGTGAGGTCCATTTAGTTATAATATAAAAAAAATTGCCTTCCTTATACTTAAAAGTGAGGGCCTCACTAATTGCACTCCTCTTCTTTTGGGAACTAGAATTTGGTAAACAATAATTCATAAGTCACTAAGACTCAAAGTGACTAGAAGATTCCATTTTCCTAGTTCCATGTTAATGTCTCATAGTGCTTCTACCTTAGCTTTTATTGTCTCGTAGGAATGTTGAATTGATCCTCTAAAAGGGTTCCCCTGAAGAGGGATCACTACCATTTCATTTTAATTCCCAATATAACCAACATCCAAAATATTCTTAGAGAATGATCAATCTTTGCATCATCTATAACTATTTTTCTTATTCTATCAAGGGCCATCAACTTCGAACCCATTTGATGCAGTTAGAGGCCTATATGCCTTTAGAATAAGGCTCAAAGAAAATGAATGTAGGATCCCTTATCATCCTTAATCAATGAAGGTGGTGTTGGAAATATCAAGGGGCTAAATAAATCTTATCAATTTATACATTACAAGTAGAAGCTTAGAGTTTTTTATTGTATGTTCGAATTGTGGATTATAACGGGGTTAATGTATCTTTTATGGAATTGCATATTTTGTAAAAATGTAAAAATAATGTATAATGCATTTGACTTGGACTAGATTGTTGACTAATGTATAATGCATTGGACTTGGACTGGGTTAATGTATAATGCATGCGAAATTAGGAATCATAGTTGTTGATGTATGACTAGGTTTGTTATTTATACTCAAGTTGACAATGCAATTAGCAATTGGGTCATGAGCTCAATATCTAATATCTTTATTAGGTCACAATAATGGAATAGTTTATATAACTAGTTGATAATAACCAATTCTATGAGTTTTGTGCACTCTTATGTATATGTCTATCTACTTTCATTTGTACACTTTTGATTTATTGTAAAAGTTACAACAATATCTTTGCTACAATTTCCCCATAAAAAACTCTGTTACAATATTGAAATGTTGTTGTTTCTATTTAATTATGATAATGTATAACCAACAACAATTAGTCATGTTTGTGCCAAAGCTAGCTATAGATCATATTTGCACCATTTAGCTAGATATGAAAATTTCTTCTATTAGCATGTTATTATAGTAAAATACTTTTAGATGTCAAAGTGTAGGGCTAAGCTCCTGTTGGAGCCGCCTTTTTCAACTGGTTTAAATGTAATTCTTAAAATCAAAGGTTGGCCTTTAAGTTGTCTTTTACTTTGTGACCTTTACCCACTAAAAATCTTAGTAGTCCTAACATTCGAAGTAGCGAGGGTCGTTATACTCCTAAGTCACTGCCCTTAAACATTAAACGAGATTTTTTACTTTTTGTACCTCGGGATATCGCGCTTCAGGAGTTACAAGTCACATGGTTTACAAGCCTCGATGCGCGAAGTCGTGAAAAGATTTTAAAATCTTACCTCAGGTTAAAGCCGGGAGTAGAGTTCCTTAAACCCTAGTCAAGTGTTGTTGGGGTTTCATGTCTCGACGTTCGCTCTCTCCAAAAGCCTTACCGTCATAACTCCGATAGGCTAAATCACGAGACATTTACACAAGTTACCCGGGTTAGTGTCAGGGGTGAATAGTTTTTAACCATGGTTAAACTCTGTTGGGATTTCGTGACTCGGCATACGCTCCTCCCAGAAACTATACCTTCTAAGCCCCGTGTCGCGAAGTTGCGATATTACTTAAACATTGATTAATTAAACACTTAATCCGGTTTACGTTCTTGCTTAACTATATCACATCATCACGATCTCGGGTTTTAGGGGCTCGAAGGATAGGAGTGAAATCTCCCGATACGGCGAACGTCGAAAGGGTGATTAAAGTTTAAAGAAAACCTAATTAAAGAAGCTAAGCCATATTAATCAATGCATTAATACAATTATTAACACGCCCTTCTACGGGGGAAATTTAAATGTTTTTTGCGCTAACTTGTGTCATGACCCGCCAAAATTTATGGCATTTATTTGAAACAAGGTGAAGTGACAGGTAAAGATATTGTTTTTATTGCTAGATCTTTCTCTAAAAACAATTTGACCGTTCTGTTCCTAAGGACATCAAGGTTTTAAATGGTCGAGATATAGAGTTCTTTCTCTCATTGCTTCAAATTTCATTTCTATCTTGTGCAAAAAAGATTTTCTCATCAGGCTAATTTCTATATGTATACACATTTTTACTACAGGAGAGCTAAGTCTGAGTCCTCTATCATGGCCCCGCAAAAAGCGTCCAAGGCGATTGCTGAGAGTTCGAGGCAAGGCTCAGATACTGTTTCTGATACTTCACCCTAAAGTATTGATTCTATCAGAACCTGGTCATACGTCTCTGAGGTTATTCAGTATGAATTGGTAAACTGTTCAGATGATTCCAGTGATAATGAGAAGGATGACTTGGCCACCAAATATAAAATCATCATTCAAGCAGAGATGCATAAGATAGTGTCTAGTCCATGACTCCTTCCCTACTATGATATGATCCGATGGGCACTAGATCATGTGGATATCCCGACCAAAAATATTATCAGTGAGTAGAAGGTGACCATTGGGACCTTCAGACCAAAACATTTGCAAGCGATGTACAAATTATCACCCACACCAAACTTCTCACACAATGATGAGTTTCTGGAAGGTTTTAGACGAAAGGAATGCGAGCAATATAGTAGAAAATTGTCCGATCTAATCAAGGATTGGGTCTCTCACCCTGCAAAGTTCAGGGCGGACGGTAATGAAGTTTATTCAATATCTTCCTTGGAAGCGCAATTCAAATACATAACAATGATGACCTGTAGATTGTATGGGAGGGAGGACACCACACATTTCTTTCTCCTATGGGTGCCTCTGATTCATACAGTCACTGAAGGCTATTCCTTCGACTGGGCCAAATTGTTGTCAAACAGTCTAACTAGTCGGATTACAGAATATCAGACGCAGAGGGCGAATGGGAAGGTCGCTTCATTATTTATGTCTGCATACATCATGGACATCGTTTGTTTCGTGACACCTTTTCCCCTAATGAACTGGAGATGGACTCCATCTGATGCTGAGCCTATCCCTATCTACCATTCAAAACTTTGGGAGGATAAGGCCACAGACTTCATATACAATATTTTCAATTGGGTAATGGTGCCAATCCATGTCACCATTTTTAGTAATCCACCGCCCAGGATTTCAGATAGCATCGTGGCCAACTTGAGCAGCATGGCCGACTGGTATGTAGAGATAGAATTTTCATACATCAAGGTTTTCGACGCCTCTGTTCCTCCATATGCTCTACCATTATTTATACCAGATAGGCTGGTTTGTCGCGAAATCGCTAGGCAAACCTTGATTGGTGGCATAAGAAAAGAGATTAAAGGATTTTTGAAAAAGGTATGGCCACCCTTCCCCATTCATTTGAATACCTATTCTTTATTAGATTTTAGACACGCAAAGGCCGAGGCAACATAAGATATTAAATTCATCCACATTGAGTTCAAGAAACATGACCCACACAGGGTCGTGAGTAATCACATGACTAGTTGTGGCCTTAAAAGATATGAACACGAGAATTCACCTCATGATGATATTTTTCGAGGTGCGAGATCCTATGTAGAGGTCTTGAGTCGGGTACAAGCCCTGTCGCCCAAAGAGATGGCCAATTTTTTCAAATTCCAGGAACACCGATGGAGCTACCTTCCCCCATTCTTATAGGGTAATAACCCGCCGACCGTAGATGTACAACAAACAAACGCCAAGAGTTCCAAAGATTCAACACCTGACCAAGAAGAACGCCAGGAAAAGAAGAAGCAAACTGGGGGCTCGAAACAGGAAGATGAGACCCCCAACCCTCCAAGCAAGCCAACCTTGGTTGTTACCTTAGGGAAATCATCCAAGCAGTTCGACAACCCCATCGTTTCTGTTACTCCCCTACAGTCCACAAAGGGGATCCCAAACACAGGATGGATTTTCGGCGAAGAATTAATGCCCATAACTATGGAAGAGCTACCTCCAAACGAATTTTTCTTCGATAAGAAGAGAAAGGTTGTTGTGAAACAATAACTTTATCAAGAAGTAGGTATGGCAACCAATAAATTTAAAATACTAGTTGATGGGAGAGCTATGAAAAAAGAGGAATTTGCAACTCAGATAGTAGGGACATTGGGGGCTTTTTCTACAACCAACCAATATTCTATGGGATCCCTAAAGGATCAGTTGAAGCAGAAAAACCGCTTGATCAAAACATTGGAGGCTAAACTAGCTACAATAGAGGCAACTACTAGAGATCAGACGAATACAGGTATAGAGAAAGCTAGAGTAGCTAATCAAAAGGAAATCGAGCATTTCAAAACCGATCTCGAATAGACACAACAGATGGCTCAGACCAACCAATCATAGATAAGCCAGTAGGGAGAATTGATAGAAAAACTACAGGCCAAATTAAATTTCATCGAAAATCAAGTGATAGATATTGGGATATTTCAATCGAAAGCCATAGAAATCCAAAAAAGAGTGTCGGCAGCTCAACAAGATTTACTTGCTAGGGTGGAAATTATTCAAAACAACTTCCAACTCATTGATCAAGTACTGGAAAACATCTCTTTCAGAGAAAAAGAAGCTGGGGCGGTTCGGGTCACTTTCCAAGAGGCTGTTATAGCCACAACAAAAAGGGAAATAGGCAGTAGTTCCATGTTTTCCATCCCAGAGAAGACCCAAGGTAACATATTGCTGAAGGAATGGGAGTGTAACATATCAAAAGGCAGACAACAAGCGAAAGAGGTAAGAAAATCTTGTGAAGAAACTTTCAGCTTCATAGATGGGAATTTGTTGGGTCTCGATAGTGAAAGAAACACTGAGACATTGGGCCAGATCAATATAGCCAAGCACCTGCTCAATATCAATGAGAATGAGGAAAGAGAGTTGGCTGAAATATCACAAATAAACCAGACAGATATAGTCCAAATAGATAAATGGCTAATAAAACTGAGTGTACAATTATGTTCTATCAGCGCCGAAGATCGACAGGTGGAAGGAAAGTTGCCACAATTGGTGAAGGATTGTTACACTTTTGAGGCAAATAATCAAGTAGAACCTTCCAGGTTGATAGCCCAGTTGGTGGAGAAGTGCGTCACTTGCACCGAGCATGCAAAGGGGCATGTTTTCGATATCAAATAAGGACAAGTGTCTGCCTGTTCTATTTTTGGAACTCAAAGAGAAAAGAAAGGAAGGTGCTCCATTTTCCCGAAAGAAGGACAGAGACAAAGAATTGAAACATTTAATCTCCTTTTTTTGTAACCGAAAACCTCTGGAACGATTGAGATTACAACATATAGAAATTTGTATAAATATACACTTTGAAGAAAGGAACCAGGCTGGACCTTTTTTGGTCGATTGTAATAGAGACTCTCTCCTTCTGAAATTTAATACAAAGCAATCCGAAGACTCTTGATTCTGTCAAGACTATGTTATGAGTTTGTTTCCTCTATGATTTCATATTCATTTTCATTTCACATATATATGTCTGATGAATGTTTCACTGCAATTTAGTAAAACATATACTGTGGTGATTAAATTGTAGTCATCTATTTTGTTTACAGTTTTTCCTTTGTTTCGGCTATTAGTAGGTACAAGACCTGTGAACTCTTTAGATCTTAATATTTTATGCTTCGTCAGATTTCTTCTCATCTTTTTCTTCTTCTGTTTACAGGGCGAGATTCTCCCTTGATAGGAGCCTCACATTATAGACAGCTTAGTGTTTTTATCACATTTCACACACATTTTATTTAACATATAACTCAGTTACGGGAAAAGGCCTTTGGTTTGCATTCTATCTTTAGCATTGGATCAAAAGTTCTCCTTTAGACAATCAAATTGAGACAACATCTTAAACCTCGAACTCTCCTTTAATTTTCCTGTTCGTCTATCACTGTCCCCATTGTAAGACAGCCTAATATTGAACCCGACTTATCGGACCAAACACATATCACTTTAAACCTTTTCGATACCATACTCAAAACAACAACCACCCGGGTAGAACTTGAATGTTCATGGGCCGCGATTGAATGGGATATAAGCATTCAGGAACAGTTGGAAGCGAGACAACAACAACCTGGAAATTAGCCTTAGCTTCCTTTCCCGAAGGTTGATGCTTTCCCTCTCTTTATTCTTCACTCATTTTTGGATGCCTAGACACTGTACTTTCTAAGCCTTAAGTAAAGATTCTGGAACAACATCTGTTTGGCACCATTGCCGGGGACAGAGTTACGAAACCTTTTTCCTGGGAGAATGACATTTTTGCAAGTTTCACCCTTTGATAGTGAACAAAGAGTGAACACCTTCTAAAGGATTTTCTTATCTTTCGCTTGGCGACTCCACATTTAAATAAGCTGGCATCCAATCGAAGGAACACAAGACAAAACCCAGAGGGAAAACATACCATGCCTGCTTTCGATCCCAAATTTTTTTAGAAAGTAAGAGGTTCCCTTAAGCCAACTACTGTAGTCTACCAGCTTAAGTACCCACAACCCAAGACCAAGAGTTCTTTGAACCTTCAACTTCGCACAGTTCCCCTCCTGAAACCATCAATCCAACCTTAGCTCTCTTTGAAGTTAAAAGTGAGATCCATCCGACAACCTCTGACGTACACAAAGGTAAAAACCCCGCAGTGAATTTATCAGAGATCGATATCCCGCTGACTATTCATTTAGATTTCATGACCTCACCGAGTCTTGAAGAGTATACCATACACTCAGATTCCACGCCTGCGGGTTCCCCTGATTACATTTCTTGCAAATCCGAAGAGCCAAGTCCTCACATCCCTTATCACCCATATTTGGTTTTCTTGTCTTATGAAGAAGCTAAAGATTCACTTTTAGTGTTCCATAACCCTCTATACAATACACCGTTTCCCTATCCAGTAGTACTGATGGCAGCCGCTGGAGGAGGAGGTGGAGGGGTTTTCGAAGGAGGAGGTGGAGGAGTTTTAGGAGGTGGAGGGGCTCCAGGAGGAGGAATGGGAGGCCAAGGGCCTCCCCTGCCTCCCAGAGTTTTCACTAAAGTGGCTGCGAGATATGTGCCTTTGGTCCTACCCGTCCCTCTTCATGACCTTCCTGAAAACTATATAAAAAACTTACATAAATTTACAAGGGAAGGAGACTTGACCGCGATCGAACATACAAACTTCTTTGATCAGTTTGCGGATATCCTAGGTCTTGAGCACGAAGACGTGTATTCGAGGATGTTTTTTCAAACTTTCGAAGGACAGGTATGAACCTGGTTTCCAAGCCTACCCGTAGGATTGATATTATCCTACGATTCCCTAGAAGACTCATGCCTTAGACAATGGGGCGAAAGGAAAGACCACTTGTATTATTTGGTCGAGTTTGGATCTTTAAAGAAAAAGAATTCGGAAACAGTTATGGAATTTATTCAAAGATTTAACAAGTTGTATAATAAGATCTCAGCCGAAGTTAAACCATCCCAACCTGCAGCCAAGGTAACCTTCGTGGGAGCTTTCGAACCTGATTTTGCCTTCTCTTAAGAGAAAGGAGAGGGGATACCTTAACCCGAATGCAGGATGATGCTGTGGAAATTGAATCTAACATGATGGCTTCTGGCAAGTTGAAAGCTAAGGTAGAAACGAGAAACCGAGAAGCCAGATGTTTTAGGGAACAAGCGGGACCCTCAGGGTCTAATAGATCCGCAGACGACAAAATGGATGATATGGCCAGGATAATTAAGGAGATGTCAACTAAGATTTCCAGGATGGAGATGGATCAATCTAAGGCTGATCCTTTCGTTAAAAGGGAATTCAGAAGAAACCCCAATCCCCAAAATCAACAAAGATAGATTAGAAATGAAGATCGGAAAGTTCAAACTCCTCTAAAAAATGAAATTTTTATAGGGGGAAATGACCTGCAAGATTTCAGGCATTTGGAAGAAGATGTGACAAATTTGGGTGACGATTGCACACAACCTTACTTAACTAAAGAGGATTACTAGAAGTCTTTGAACACTCAGCAACCGTCAAATAAATATGAGCACTTAGACAACACTGATGTTTCTATGTATCAAGAAATAATCGATTCTATAATGGCTGAGGTCCAACCTAGGTACAACCTGAGACCTAAAAACAAGCCTGCTCCGACTCCTCAACACAAGAAAATTCTCCCTAGAGGTGAAACATACGAGCCCATCCCAAAATAAATCGAGATATATAATAATAAAACAAAAGGGGCAGACTCGCTGGATCCCAAAATGAAGGAGGTTGAGACCCAAACAAAGGAAGTCAAGATAACTGAGACACATACACCGGTAAATAAAATCACGAGTAATAAATCAGCTCAGACAAATATGTTGGAGAAGAAAGAGTCCGATATTTCCACAAGAGAAACGGACAAAGGTAGTGGAGGTTTCAACTTTGAAAATGAGATAAATAGGATCAAAATACCAATCCCTCTAGTTGAATTAGCAAAGAATCCTACATATCGAAAGCAGATAACCAAAGTGATAGGTTGTTCAGATCAAGAAAGTCAATCTGATGTGATAAACTTGGAAGATGATAAGCCCAATATCACTTTTGGTCCACATTTCGAGGGTGCCATAGACACCGTCGCTCCTTTCTATATCACCCTAAATGTGCATGATCGACTGCTGCATAACTGCATGCTAGACTCTGGAGCTTCACATAATGTGATGCCCAAAACTATTATGGATAGACTAGGCCTCAAGATCACCAGGCCTTATGGAGATCTCTACTCTTTTGATTCGAGAAGAGTTAAGTGCATTGGTATGATAAAAGATTTAGTAG
Source organism: Picea engelmannii (assembly GCA_009831015.1). Taxonomy (NCBI): domain Eukaryota; kingdom Viridiplantae; phylum Streptophyta; class Pinopsida; order Pinales; family Pinaceae; genus Picea; species Picea engelmannii. The sequence goes on along the minus strand of ML830218.1, from coordinate 80,342 downwards.
TCACCCTTACACAGGTCCCAGTCAAAAGCGTCCTGATGGATGTAGTTATTGATGATATACCCCCAAAGTATGGCTTACTGATATCTAGGTCATGGGGAGCCAAACTTGGGGTTGGGGGGTCCCTTCAACTAGACATGACTTACACTACAATTCCTGTGTTTGGTGGACAACTTACTCAATTATACAGGGAAACGAGGTTAGCCTACACAGTGAGTGATCCTCAAAATCCTAACAATTTTCCTGTTTATATTGCCGATCAAGATTTAGGAAATTGTATTTTGTCTTTTGATGATGGTATAGATAGCTGCAAAGAAGAAAATTACATAGATGAGAAAGAATTCAGATCTGGAAAATGTTTTTTGATGGTGCCCTATCATGTGAAGGAGCAGGTGCAGGAGTACTTTTTGTGGCACTTGAAAATAAATTTGTTGTCCCTTTCTCTTATAGGCTTCAGTGGGATATAGACTACACCAACAACATATGCGAGTATGAAGCCTTAGTATTAGGATTGGAAGCTGCCAGGAAGCTGAACATAAAGAACCTGGAAATATATGGAGACGTAGAGTTGATAGTCAAACAGGTAAATCAACAATACAAGGCCAAGCACCCAAGATTGAGATCGTACAAAAATTGTGCCTGGGATCTATTGGAAAATTTCTTCTCATCTGTAAATGTCCACTTCATCCCACACGTCGAAAACTTGCAGGTCGATTCGTTAGCCAAGGTAGCCTCGACGTTCACTCCCCCTACATATTTTAAATTAAAGTACCACATAGAGGTAAGGCATAGACCATCCATACCAAACAACATACAACACTGGCAGGTTTTTGAGGATGACGAACATATCAGGAAATTCCTCGAAGCAGTGGACGACTTCTATGAGACTCACATTGATCAAGAGAATCAAAACAATCACACATGGACCATGCAAGAGGGAGAGGACCCTCAAGAGTTCCAGGAAAAGATTGCAAATCATCGCATGCTGGTTCTAAAGAACAATCAGATTCTGAAAAGACTGATCCCCCTAGAGAGACTGTTTGATCAGAACGATATGCCCTTAAAATCCACTTTGCAACCCTAACCAGAAGAGGTTGAAGACTGCAACATAGGGACCAAAGAAGAGTCCAGGATGGTAATGATATCAAAATACCTCCCTCCTGGAGTGAAAAGCAAGTATAAATACTTACTTGGACAGTATAAAGATGTTTTTGCTTGGTCTTACGAAGAGTTGAGAACCTATGACACCGCTGTGATCGAACACAAGATACCCTTGAAACCTGGTGTCAAACCCTTTAGACAAAAACTCAGACAGATCAACCCTATATTATTGCCCGTGGTCGAAAAGGAAGTTAAAAATCTCTTGGATGCAAAAATAATCGTACCACTGAGATACTCCGATTGGGTAGCAAACCTGGTCCCGGTTAGAAAGAAGAGTGGGGAGATTAGACTGTGTGTTGATTTTAGAAATCTAAATAAGTCCTCCCTCAAAGATAACTACCCTCTACCCAAAATGGATCAGATTTTAGAAATGGTAGTTGGGACAAATAGGATGTCGATGATCGACGGGTTCTCTGGGTATAATCAAATTGCCGTAAATGAACAAGATAAAGAGAAAACAACTTTCACTACCCCTTGGGATACTTTTATGTATGATAAGATGCCTTTTGGTCTAATGAATGCAGGTGCCACCTTCCAATGTTCTATGGATATCACTTTCATCGGCGAAAGAGACAAGTTCGTGGTTATCTATCTTGATGATCTAACTGTTTTTTCTAAATCTGACGAAGATCATTTGATACATCTCAAGCAAACTTTTGAAAAATGCCGCAGGTTTGGTTTGTCTTTAAACCCCAAAAAGTGATTTGGATTTATGTAGGAACACAATGAAATACAAAAATACACATAAATGCAGAGATGCAGCGGAAATAAGAATTCATCTAATTAATAACAAATGACTAAAAAATGCTTACAGACAGAATGGAAATAAACTAGCTAGGGCATTGGTAGCTTATCTCTTAGAAGAGATGTGGCAGCTATTGGCCTCTGAACTGCCTGTTACAATGAGGCTCGAAGGTCCATATATTACTAAGAAACAATGGAAAACCCTAAACATCCAAAAACCTAACCCTAGGAGATGAAACACCAGAATATGGGCCCCGTTGGGGTAAATTGGTACATCAATTTCCCGGGGTCGTAACTTTGGCATACTATCTCCGTTTGATGCACATGATACATCGTTAGAAAGATCTATCCGAGGAATACACTGCTAAAAACAAATATTGAGTCCAAAACGGAGTCATTTTCACTGGGGCATTCATGCCCAAAAAACGTCATTTAGGGCCTCAAAACAGCTTCGGAAGTTCAGGACCCGAAGAATTGCTAAAAATAGTAAATTGTGCTACAATTAAGGAAACTAGAAAACTGAAAGAAACAATGGTGTGGGTATAAGTGGAATAGGTGGGTGGCCACCAATATCCACCTGGATCAGTCCTCCCCCCTTAGGAAGCAATGGTCCCCATTACGTTGAGTTCCTCCATGAGATGAGGAAACTTCTGCTGAACTTGGTCCCTGGTGAGCCACTTGCCCTGGTGAAGGAGTTGGCCTGCTTTGACAACTCGATATAGATGGATCCTCTGTTGGCAGGTGTTCTTGATCTATGTGTCCATAATTCGATCAGTTGTGGCTTATTCCATGCAATCTGGGTTTAACTTTGTTGGTGTGAGTTGTTTTTCCATGCAGATGTGTCTAGTAGAGGTGGAAAGTAGGGCCAAAGGTGGTCCACATTGAACACTGGGTGCAGACCAAGGAATGGTGGAATACCGAGCTCAAAGTAATTGTCCCCTATAGCCTTGGGGATGGTGTATGGTCCATCTCGGAGCGGGCGAATCTTGCGGTAGGGTCCAGTGAGGTGCTCCTTTTGAAAATGTAGCCACACTTTGTCGCCCACCTAGAAGTTGTGTGGCACCCGATGTTGATCATGTCATTGCTTATACTTAGCATTGGATCTGTCCAATATGTCATGAACTTGTTGGCAGATGTGTTGAATGTGCTCAATGAAGCTGTTTTCCTTGTCATCCTCAGACTGGACATGGGATGAATCTGCCCGAGTAGCCGCAAATGGCATGGCTACGTCAATGTGACATAGTGGCTGGAATCCCAAGCCCACTTGAAAGGGGTTGTGGCTGGTTGAGCTATGGAGAGACCAGTTGTAGCTGTGTTGTACATAGGAGAGGTTCTCATCCCATGTGCATGGATTCTTTGAGTTGTACATGTGCAAAATGTGTACAATCATCCGGTTGACGACCTCTGTTTGGCCATCAGTTTGCGGATGTAAAGTTGTGGACTTGGTGAGCTTGGTGTCCAGCATCGACCAGAGGCTGGACCAAAATGTACTGAGGAACCTGCTGTCCCGATATGAGATGATAGACTATGGGATCCCAAAGTGTACCTGCACTCATTCAAAGAAGAGTTTAGCAGTGGCTTCTGCTGTGATATTCTTCTTACAGGCCATCATAATGGACATCTTCGAGAATCGGTCGATGACCACAAAAACATAGTCATTGCCATACTTAGTAGAAGGAAGGCCCAAAATGTAATCCATAGAGATGGATTCCCAAGGTCAACTGGGGGTAGGAAGCAGAGTATAGAGGCCTTGCTTCTTGATGGTTGGTTTGGCAATGGTGCAAGTAGTGCATGACTTGATGTACTTCTCGTCATCCTGTCGAAGGTTCGGCCAATGGAAATACTTTTGCAGTACTTCCATGGTTTTCTTGACCCCAAAATGCCTAGCGACTCGACTGTAGTGTGCCTCCCAAATCATCTTGGCATGCTCACTTGAAGGAACACAAAGGTGTCCCAGGTGAAAAAGCAGGGCATCCTGGAGGTGAAAATTGGGAACTTGCTTACCCTCCAAGAGTGTATTGTATGTGTGTCTGAATTCTAGATCACTTGTGTAGAGAAGCGGCCAATCAGAAGTCTCATGCCCACAAGAGTTGAGCACAGTGGTTAGCGCCATGATGGGTGGTCGACTGAGGCACTTTGCAACATTATTGGTGCTGCCTTTCTTGTACTTAATGTTCAAATGAAACTGTTGCAGGTATGTGGACCAACTTTGATGGCGATCATTCTGCAACTTCCCTTGTGTCTGTATGAATTGCAGGAGTCGGTGGTCTGTGTGGATGAACGTTTCCTTTCCCAAAATGTAATGCTTCCATTGCCGACAAGCCTACACGATGGAATACATTTTTTTTTCATAAGTGGGATACTTCCGGACTACGTTGGAAAGTGTCTCATTGTGATATGCCACTGGATTCCCATGTTGAGTAAGGACTGCCCCAATGGCATAGTCAGAGGCATCTGTCTCGATCTCAAATGGTTGTTGCAAGTATGGTAATGTGAGCATTGGTGTAGAGAATAGGTGATGCTTCAACTCCCCGAACGCCTTCTATTGAGATTTAGACCAAAAGAATTTTTCTTTAGCTCCTCCCTTGGTGACTTGACTCAAGGGCCAAGTGATATGGGAGAATCCCAACACAAACCTACGGTAGAAATTGGCAAGACCTAAAAAACTGTGGAGCTCTGTTAGGGTGCTTGGGGCTGGCCAATCCCAAATGTCTTGGATCTTTTCTGGATCCACATGCACCCCACGCTCATCAATAATGTATCCCAGATACTGAACCTGGGTCATGCCAAAAGTGATTTTTCCAAATTGGCACACAACTTGTGTTGTCGCAGTGTTTAGAGGACCTATCGGATGTGGTGGAGGTGCTCTTCCCAAGTCTGGCTGAAGATCAGAATGCCATCCAAGTACACCACTACAAATGAGTTGGTGAATGGCCGTAGGATGTCATCCATTAGCTTCATGAAGGTTGCAGGGGCATTCGTCAACCCGAATGGCATGACCAACCATTCGAAAAGTCCCTCCTTGGATTTGAAGGCAGTCTTCCACACATCAGAGGGTTCAATTGGTACTTGGTGATACCCCGACTTCAATTCGATCTTGCTAAAATATTTCACCCCCTTGAGTTGGTCCAGAAGGTCATCAATCCATCGGATCGGGTACCTATTCCAAACAATGATCTTGTTCAGTGCCTGATAGTCAATGCAAAGTCTCCAAGTCCCATCCTTCTTCTGCACCAACAAGATCAGGTTCCCACAGGGTGATGAACTCAGCTAGATGTGACCTTTATGCAAAAACTGCTAAATCTGCCTCTTGATTTCGTCATTCTCCATAATAGAGCACCGATAGATGGGTCCATTGGGCAACGACGCACTTGGGGTCAGATCGATGGGGTGCTTGACCTGGTAGTGTAGAGACACCCCTGCAGGGGAGGTGAATATGTCCTCGTACTCCTCCACGACCTTATCCATCTGTTGTTTTCGTGCAGTGGGGCCCTGTCTGGAGGTCATGGCCACAGTCTTCCTCTTTCCCTAAGGGCAGATCATCAGGAAAACAAATTTATTGGTTTTGGAAATGAGCTTACTGCATTGTTTTGCAGTAACCAAAGAGATGGTGGTAGGTCGTGCTATCTCCGATATCCTGTACAACTTATTGCCCAAGGTGATAATAACAACACTAGGCCTGGAATCATACACATCATGTCACTTCCACAAGTAAGATTGGCCTAATAATACATCAGAAACATCAAGAGGGGAAATGTCACATAATACCTCATCTGTGAAGGGCTTGATGCTGTAGGGAAGGCGACATTGTTGGCTGACGCGGAGGTCCTGTCCTTGGTGAAACCACCCGATGGTGTATGGTTGTGGGTGTGTTGTGGTCGGTAAGCCTAGCTGCTTCATGAACTCTACCGAGATGAGGTTCTTCTAGCTCCCGCTGTCGACAATGAACTGCAATGAGGAACCCTTTACCCACATCTTGAATTGGAAGAGACGCTCCACCTCCTATGGATCTTTTGGTTCCTCCTTCTGGATCTTCGTAGTGGCAACGATGGCATTGGGATCCACATCGATAATCTACTTCCCCCTATCATTCCCCTTCTCGGGTTCTGATTCAGAGTCGGAGCATGCATCCAATTCAGAAGCCTTCAACTCGGCTACCAGTGACTACTTGGCCCAACACTCACTTGTGTTGTGAGTGGAGCTCTTATGGAACTCACACCACTTCCCCGTGTCCTTTTTTGGCTTCGTGGTGTTGTTATTTGCTTGTGGATTTGGCGGGTTATCCTGGGTCGCCCCACCTTAGATTGGTCCTTTTTTCTACGGTTTGGAGGTACCTTTCCCTTGCTTCTGATTCGCAGACCCAAAGTTTTACTTTTTCTATTTGAACTTCTGCTCAAGCTTGGCAGCATATCAGTACACCACACCAAGCGAGGAGATGTCAAGGAACTCCATTTGCTCCTGAATGTATCTGTGCAAACAACTACGGTACTTTAACACAAAATGTTTCTCTGAATATTTGATACCCAACTTTGTGCATAGGGTATGAAACAGATTCATCATCTCATGCACATCTTGGGCCCTTTGTTGCTGTAGCGTAGTCCATTGTATGTATTTGTCCTCATAGCTCCCCATGGGATAATATTGTTCCTTGATGGCATCTCGGAAAGAATTTCAAGTGGGTGTGGCAGAGAATAGAGAGGGTTCCCCCTCACCCTGTTGTTCCGAGTAGGTTTCCCACCAGTCCTTGACATGGGGGCCAGCTTTGATGAGTGCGAAAATAATCCTTTCTCGGTCGAAAAATTCATGAACTGAGAAATATCCTTCTAACAGATTCAACCATCTATCTACGACATCTGCATCTATTTGGCCCTCAAATATGATAATTTCAAAGTTTACTTGTACCTTAAAAGGAGTGGCACCTCCAGAGTGGTTGTTGGATGTTGATGCACCGCTAGTGGGAATCCGTTGAAGAATCTGGGCAAAGTTGTCCATCGTCGCATTCCTTTGTTTCTCCAGGGCTTCCTCAAGTAACATTTTGATAGGGTCTCCTGCTCCCTCATATTTATTTTCTTCCCCCATGGGCGGTCGTTGGGGTCTGCGAGACTGATCTTGTAAAGGTTCAACCAGATCGAGCCCCAACTCCTTATACCCCGACCTCGTTGGGGACATGCAAAGAAATATCGAGAATGAGCAGACTGCTCTGATACCACTAATCCGGATTTATGTAGGAACACAATGAAATACAAAAATACACATAAACCCAGAGATGCAGTGGAAATAAGACTTCATTTCATTAATAACAAATGACTGAAAAATGCTTATAGACAAAATGGAAATAAACTAGCTAGGGTGCTGGTAGATTATCTCTGAGAAGAGATGTGGTGGCTACTAGCCTCTGAACTACTTGTTACAATGAGGCTCAAAGGCCCATATATTACTGAGAAACAATGGAAAACCCTAAACATCCAGAAACCTAACCCTAGGAGATGAAACGCCAGAATATGGGCCTCATTGGGGTAAATTGGTACATCAATTTCCTGGGGTCATAACTTTGGCATGCTATCTCTGTTTCACGCACATGATACATTGTTAGAAATATCTATCCGAGGACTACACTTATGATAGTGAATATCGAGTCCATAACAAACTCATATTCGCCAAGGCATTCATGCCCAAAAAACGTCGTTTAGGGCCTCAAAACAACTCCAGAAGTTCAAGACCCGAAGAGATGCTAAAAATAGTAAATTGTGCTACAATTAAGGAAACTGGAAAACTGAAAGAAACAATGGTGTGGGTCCAAGTGGAATAGGTGGGTGGCCACCAATATCCACTTGGATAAAAAAGTCTCACTTTGCCATGCAAGAAGGTAAACTCTTGGGCCATATTGTGTCTCGAGATGGTATTAAAATCAATCCTAAAAGGGTTGAGGCTATAGACACTATAAATATTCCTAGGAATGTAAAAGAAATTCAGTCATTCTTAGGAAAAATAATTTTTTTGAAGAGATTTATCCCAAACTTTGCTGAAATTGTGAAATTGAACACAGATATGCTAAAGAAAAACCACGAAGTGAAATGGACAGTAGAAGCCAAAGCGTCATTTGCGCACATCAAGAAATTTATAAGCGAGGCACATGTACTGGCAAGCCCTGATTATCTAAAGGAGTTTCTTATTTTCTCGTTCGCCTCCGAACGCACAATCGCCGTGGTACTCCAGAAAAATGAAGAAGGTTTCAAACAACCGATAGCCTTTTTTAGAAAGAGTCTCAGAGACACAGAACTTAGATATGATATAATGGAAAAGTAAGCATATGCTATGGTGAAGGCGTTGAAAGCATTCAGAACCTATGTGTTGCATTCCAAGATAATTGCGTATGTACCTACTAGTTCTGTAAAAGATATTTTGGTTCAATCCGACAGTGATGGAAAAAGGGGACGGTGGCTTGCCAAAATTCAAGAATTCAACCTGGAGATAAAACCAATGAGATTGGTAAAAGGACAAGGTTTGGCCAAACTCTTAGTTGAATCAAATTTCAAATCTCTCGGTATAAATGGCCTATAGGGATGTGAAGAGGGTGTGGACATGAACGAGTTTGATGAGCCAACAAGCGCAATCAAAATCGAAGAGAAGTTTGCCTCATCATATTGGTACAAAAACATAGTGTCCTACCTGCTGACCTTAAAATGCCCGAGCAACTTATCCCCATCCAAAGACAAGACACTAAAACTACATGCGGTCAAGTGTTGTATATCCAAAAGTCAATTGTATTGGAGGGACCCACTTGGCTTCCTGTTGGTTTGTCTAGTCGAATCAGAAATAGAGAGGGTCATAAGTGAAATTCATGAAGGGGTGTGCAGGGGACATGATGCTTGGAGGGAGACAACCTATAAGATCCCGAGGGCAGGGTATTATTGGCTAAAACTTTTCTTAGATGTCAATGCCAAAGTCAGAGCCTATAACCCATGCCAACTATTCACAGGCAAGCATAAACTCCCAGCGCTACCATTGGTTCCGTTCAAAATGGAAGCCCATTTCTAGCAATGGGGACTAGATTTTATAGGCAAAATTAGCCCCCATTCTAGCAGTCAACACAAATGGATCCCGACTGCCACATATTACTTCACTAAATGGGTGGAGGCTATTCCAACCAAAAGGGCAATGGATTTAGTGGTAATAGATTTTCTAGAAGAGAACATTTTGTCTAGATTCGGTTGCCCCTAAAATATAGTCACATATAACGCCCAGGATTTTAAATCTATGGCTATGATCATCTTTTGCCAAAAATACAATATCGTACTCGGTCATTCCACGGCTTATTACCCTCAAGGAAATGGACTAGTCGAGTCTTCAAACAAGAGTCTAATCAATGTAATTAAGAAAGTGTTGGATGAGAATAAAAAATCTTGGCATGTGCATTTGAAATACGCCTTATGGGCACATCGGATAGGCACGAAAAAATCTATCGACACCTCTCCTTTCTAAATGGTGTACGGGACCGACATGGTATTACCCATAAATCTAGCGCTCCCCGTGATGAAACTATGACAAGATGAGAAAGAAGAACCAAATCATGTCACTAGAAGGATAAATCAGCTAATTGAAGTCCAACAACATAGGGTCAAAGTAGACGAAAGGTTGCAGAAATACTAAGATGACATGAAAATGTTATTCGACCGTAAGGCAAAAGACAGAGAGTTTCTCCCAGGCGATTTAGTCTTGAAATGGGATGCTAGGAAAGAAGACTCGGCAAAACACGGTAAATTCGATCATATATGGTACAAACCATTCAAAGTCGCAGCTCCCAAAGGAAAAAAATCATTTCTAGTAGAAAATATGGATGGTAGAATTCTCAATGCCCTTGTCAACGGGCGTTATTTAAAACATTATATGCAATAATTGGTTCCCAAAAAATTTCCATTGAATATACCGGTTTGTGTTTTCTTTCTATATCATAATTTCTCTTTGGTAAGTCTACTTTCAATATTAATTAATTAGATCAATGATTTTTGTAGAAATAGAGATATGGAATTTTCAATACATTCAATTTAATAAAAAAAAAAAAAAAATCCTGATAATCTTCGTATTGTTCCCTTACAGGATTCTGGCCTGTAGCCCAAACGAGAGAAAGGAGTAAACAGAAAGTCATATATCAGAAAATAAATTCACCGAAACAGGTGATAGAAAAGACTCTTCGTTATTTTAAAGGAAAACGAAATGGTAAGGCAAAGGTGTGAATTCTTGAGATTTTTTTTTTTTTTTTTTTTAAACAAAGGTCTTTAAAGCGTCGTGATGATCTCGTAAATATGGTGTTTTTTCTTGAATGGTTATTAAAAGAACAACTCCTTATCCTGGGTCCTAATAATTTCACCTAGATAAAGGTAGGAGGTAATTAAGATAAGCAGAGAAAGTAAAGCATCTCCGGAAAAAAGGTTTCAAGAGTCAGTTTTAATTTTTTGACCCCTGTTTTTCAGTTTACACATCTTTGTCCATCACCCTTCTTTCTGTCTTCAGACTTACCTTCTTAGAAATCCAATCTTCTTTCTGGGTTCCATACATAGGGAGAAGAGATTGCATTTTAGCTTTGGAAGCTGTAAAGTATTTTTCCAAAAGTAAGCCAGTCTTCACAAACACTCAGTCTCTTACTAAACAAAGTTATGCGTAGGTTGATCCTAACTCTTCTAGGTTTTTTAACGGTTTTCAAAGGATTGAGGCTTGCTCAATGGAAGACCCCTGGAAATAATCTTCCCCTTTTTCCTTGCGGGCTAAGGTGTTGTGAAAGTTAAGGGAAGGTTGGTACCGAGTAATCAAAGTAAGTTGACTGACCTCCACTGCAAAATATTACACAGATATCATCCCTCATACAAACTGATTGCCCCCACTTCATGTTCTAAAAAGTAAATTTTAAGACAGATGGTGAAAAGAAATTCAGAAATGAGTTCCCCCATCTAGTCCAAAGAGATGATGAAAGGAAATTCAGAAATGATTGCCCTCGTCTCAACATTTAAATGCATAAATATATTTCGAAGTGGTGAAAGGAAATTCTGTAAAAAGGGCCAGATAACTTCACTGGGGTACTGAACAGGCTCACTGGAAGTGAAACAATATCTGAGATATCTGTAAGGCTTTCATAAGTGAATCTCACCCTACTCTGGTAACCAATTTTTTCGAAACCGGATCTGCATCCCAAGTTCAGACAGGGCTCCCCGATTAAAAACATGTAATCTACTTCATTTGATGCAAGCCAAAAGTCACAAGATCTGTTGGATTTCCTAGGACTGTTTTGATTATCTTAAGACAGACCTAAATTCAGTAATGAGATGGAGACGGTCATGAAAGGGGCTGCAACTGAGTTTAGAATGCATTTGAGTTTTAAAAAAGCTTTTCAGAAGTAAAAGACAAAATTTCTTCTTCTCTCTGTATCCCCTTTCCTTAAGCAAGTTTCGCAAAAATAAAATCAATGACTCCATTTACCCAATACAGGCATGTGGTCTACTATTATTCCCGTCTTGTAGGAAGACGAGATCCCTAGTTGGAGCCTATGTTGGAGCCGCCTTTTTCAACTGGTTTAAATGTAATTCTTAAAATCAAAGGTTGGCCTTTAAGTTGTCTTTTACTTCGTGACCTTTACCCACTAAAAATCTCAGTAGTCCCGACATACGAAGTAGTGAGGGCCGTTATACTCCTAAGTCACTACCCTTAACTGTTAAATGAGATTTTTCACTTTTTGTACCTCGGGATATCGCGCTTCGGGAGTTACAAGTCACATGGTTTACAAGCCCCGATGTGCGAAGTCGCGAAAAGATTTTAAAATCTTACCTTAGGTTAAATCCGGGAGTAAAGTTCCTTAAACCCTAGTCAAATGTTGTCGGGGTTTCGCGTCTCGACGTTCGCTCTCTCCAAAATCCTTACCGTCATAACTCTGACAGGCGAAATCGTGAGACATTTACACAAGTTACCCGAGTTAGTGTCAGGGGTGAATAGTTTTTAACCATGGTTAAACTCTGTCGGGATTTCGTGACTCGGCATACGCTCCTCCAAAAAACTATACCTTCGAATCCTCGAGTCGCGAAGTCGCAATATTACTTAAACATTGATTAACTAAACACTTAATCTGGTTTATGTTCTTGCTTAACTAGATCGCATCATCGTGATCTCAAGTTTTAGGGGCTCGAAGGATAGGAGTGAAATCTCTCGATACGGCGAACGCCGAAAGGGTGATTAAAGTTTAAAGAAAACCTAATTAAAGAAGCTAAGCCAGATTAATCAGTGCATTAATACAAATATTAACACTCACCTTCTACAGGGGAAATTTAAATGTTTTTTGCGCTAACTTGTGTCATGACCCATCCAAATTTATGGCATTTATTTGAAATAAGGTGAAGTGATAGGTAAAGATATTGTTTTTATTGCTAGATATTTCTCTAAAAACAATTTGACCATTTTGTTCCTAAGGATGACAGGGTTTTAAATGGTCGAGATATAAAGTTATTTCTCTCATTGTTTCAAATTTCATTTCTATCTTGTGCAAAGAAGCTTTGCTCATCAGGCTAATTTCTGTATGTATACACATTTTTACTACAAGAGAGCTAAGTTTGAGTCCTCTATCATGGCCCCGCGAAAAGCGTCCAAGGCGATTGCTGAGAGTTCAGGGCAAGGCTTAGATACTGTTTCTGATACTTCACCCCAAAGTATTGATTCTGTCAGAACCTGGTCATACGTCTCCGAGGTTCTTTAGTCCGAATTGGTGAACTATTCAGATGATTCCAGTGATAATGAGAAGGACGACTTGGCCACCAAATATAAAATCGTCGTTCAAGCAGAGATGCATAAGATAGCGGCTAGGCCACGACTCCTTCCCTATTATGATATGATCCGATGGGCACTAGATCATGTGGATATCCTGACTAGAACTATTATCAGTGAGCAGAAGGTGACCATTGGGACCTTCAGACTAGAACATTTGCAGGGGATGTGCAAATTGTCACCCACACAAAACTTCTCACACAATGCTGAGTTTCTGGAAGGTTTTAAACGAAAGGAATGTGAGCAATATGACAAAAACTTATCTGATCTGATCAAGGATTCATTCTCGCACCCCGCAAAGTTCAGGGCAGACAGTAACGAATTTTATTCAATCTCTTCCTTGGAACTGTAATTCAAATACATAGCAATGATGACCTGTAGATTGTATGGGAAAGAGGACACCACACATTTCTTTCTCCCGTGGGTGCCTCTGATTCATACAGTCGCTTAAGGTTGTTCCTTCAACTGGGCCAAACTGTTGTTAGACAGTCTAACTGGTTGGATTACAGAATATGGGACGCAGAGGGCGAATGGGAAGGCTGCTTCATTCTTTATGTCCGCATACATCATGGACGTCGTTTGTTTCATGACGCCTTTTTCCCTAATGAACTAGAGCTGGACTCCATCTAATGCTGAGCCTATCCATGTCTACCATTCAAAAATTTGGGAGGATAAGGCCATAGAATTCAGATACGAGATTTTCAATTGGGTAATGGTGCCAATGCATGTCACCATTTTCGGTAATCCACCGCCCATGATTTCAGATAGCATCGCGTGCAACTTGAGAAGCGTGGTCGACTGGTACATAGAGGTAGAATTTTTATACATCAGGGTTTTCGATGCCTCTGTTCCTCCATATTCTCTACCATTATTTATACCAGATAGGCTGGTTTGTCGCGAAATCGCTAGGCAAATCGTGATTGGTGGCATAAGCAAAGAACTTAAAGGATTTTCAAAAAAGGTATGGCCACCCTTCCCCATTCATTTGAATACCTATTCTTTATTAGATTTCAGACACACAAAGGCCGAGGCAACAACCTTGAAAGATATTAAATTCATCCACATTGAGTTCAAGAAACACGACCTACACAGGGTCGTGAGTAATCACATGGCTAGTTGTGGCCTTAAAAGATATGAACACAAGAATTCGCCTCATGATGATATTTTCCAAGGTGCAAGATCCTATGCAGAGGTATTGAGTCGGGTACAAGCCCTGTCGCCCGAAGAGATGGCTGATTTTTTCAAATTCCAGGAACATCGACAAAGCTTCCTTCCCCCAGTTTTATAGGGTAAGAACCCGCCGACCGCAGATTTACAACAAACGGAAGCCAAGGGATCCAAAGATTCAACACCTGACCAAGAAGAATGCCAGGAAAAGAAGAAGCAAACCGGGGGCCCGAAACATTAAGCCAAGACCCCCAACTCTCCAAGAAATCCAATCTCGGTTGTTACCCTGGGGAAATCATCCAAGCAGATCGACGACCCCATCGTTTCTGTTACTCCCCTACAGTCCACAAAGGGGATCCCAGACGTAGGATGGATTTTTGGCGAAGAATTAATGCCCATAACTATGGAAGAGCTACCTCCAAATGAATTTTTCTTCGATAAGAAGATAAAGGCTATTGTGAAACAAGAACTTTATCAAGAAGCAGGCATGACAACCAATAAATTTAAAATACTAGCTGATGGGAGAGTTATGAAAAAAGAGGAATTTGCAACTCAGATAGCAGGGACATTGGGGGCTTTTGCTACAACCAACCAATATTCTGTGGGGTCCCTAAAGGATCAATTGAAGAGGAAAAATCGCTTGATCAAAACATTGGAGGCTAAACTGGCTACAACAGAGGCAACTGCCAGAGATTAGGCGAATACAGGTATAGAGCAAGCTAGAGTAGCTGATTAAAATGAAATTGAGTGGCTCAAAACTGATCTCGAGCATACATAGCAGATGGCTCAGACCAACCAATCACAGATAAGCCAGCAGGGAGAATTGATAGAACAACTACAGGCCAAATTAAATTTCGCCGAAAGCCAGGTGATAGATATCGGGATATTTCAATCCCAAGCCATAGAAATCCGAAAAAGAGTGTCGACAACTCAACAAGATTTACTTGCTAAGGTGGAAACTATTCAAAACAACTGCCAACTCATTGATCAAGTACTGGAAAACATCTCTTTCAGAGAAAAAGAATCTGGGGCGGCTCGGGTTGCTTTCCAAGAGGCTGTTATAGCCACGACAAAAAGGGAAATGGGCAGTAGTTCTAGGTTTTCCATCCCAGAGCAGACCCGAGGTAACATCTTGCTGAAGGAATGAGAGCGTAACATATAAGAAGGCAGACAACAAGCTAAAGAGGTAAGAAAATCTTGTGAAGAAACTTTCGGCTTCATAGATGGGAATTTGTTGAGTCTCGATAGTGAAAGCAGCACTGAGACACTGGGCTGGATCAAAATAGACAAGCACCTGCTCAATATCAATGAGACTGAGGAAAGAGAGTTGGCTGAAATATCACAAATAACCCAGACGGATATAGTCCAAATAGATAAATGGCTAATAAAACCGAGTGTACAATTATGTTCTATCAACGTAGAAGACCGACAGGTGGAAGGAAAGTTGCCACAATTGGTGAAGGATTGTTACACTTTTGAGGCAAATAATCAAGCAAAACCTTCCAGGTTGATAGCCCAACTGGTGGAGAAGTGCGTCACTTGCACCGAGCATGCGAAGGGGCAGGTTTCCGGTATCAAATAAGAACAAGTGTCTGTCTGTTCTATTTTTAGAACTCGAAGAGCAAAGAAAGGAAGGTGCTCCATTTGCCCGAAAGAAGGACAGAGACAAAGAATTGAAACGTTTAATCTCCTTTCATTGTAACTGAAAACCTCTGGAATGATTGAGATTCCGGCATATAGAAATTTGTATAAATATACACTTTGAAGAAATGAACCAGGCTGAACCTTTTTTGGTCGATTGTAATAGAGACTCTCTCCTTCTGAAATTTAATACAAAGCAATCCGAAGACTCCTGATTCCGTCAAGACTTTGTTATGAGTTTGTTTCCTCTGTGATATCATATTCATTTTCATTTCACATATATATGTCTGATGAATGTTTCACAACAATTTAGTAAAACATCTACTGTGGTGATTAAATTTTAGTCGTCTATTTCGTTTACAGTTTTTCCTCTGTATCGGCTATTAGCAGGTACAAGACCTGTGAACTCTTTAGATCTTAATATTTTATGCTTCGTCAGATTTCTTCTCATCTTTTTCTTCTTATATTTACAGGGCAAGATTCTCCCTTGATAGGAGCCTCGCATTATAGACAACTTAGTGTTTTTCTCACATTTCACACACATTTTATTTAATAGATAACTCAGTTATGAGAAAAGGCCTTTGGTTTGCATTCTATCTTTAGCATTGGATCAAAAGTTCTCTTTTATACAATCAAATTGAGGCCCTTTGGTTTGCATTCTATCTTTAACATTGGATCAAAAGTTCTCTTTTATACAATCAAATTGAGGCAACATCTTAAACCTCGAACTCTCCTTTAATTTTCCTATTTGTCTATGACTGTCCCTGTTGTAAGACAACCTAATATTGAACCCGGCTTATCGGACCAAACACATATCGCTTTAAACCTTTTCGATACCATACTCAAAACAACCACCACCCAGGTAGAACTTGAATGTTCATGGGCCGCGATTGAATGAGATATAAACATTCAAGAACAGTTGGAAGCGAGACAACAACAACCTGGAAATTAGCCTTAGCTTCCTTTCCCGAAGGTTGATGCTTTCCCTCTCTTTATTCTTCACTCACTTTCAGATGCCTAGACACTGTACTTTCTAAGTCTTAAGTATAGACTCTGGAACAACAACCCCTACACATATAATATTAGTTCCATTACCAAAAGAGGGATGTTTCATGCAACACATCATATGGGTTTGTATATCTCTTTGCAAAGAAAAAACTATGATCCACTATATTCATAAGCTAGTTTAACTTCTTCTCCCTCAAGCCTAGAAATCCCAATTGGAGATATACAAGGAAGAATAGATTTTAGATAGTTCCTTTTGCTCTCATAATCACTACATCTAGAGATAGAAAAACATATTTGCAAGGGTTCACAATCTTTTTTTCTTTTCCATTTGAGATTCATATTCTATATATTCTAATCCTACTGAAGATTGGCTTAGTAAACAAGATTTAGATGTGGTTTATGAGAACTTGATCACTTGTTTGGTGGATGTCAAGACACCTTAAGAGGACAAGGATACATTTGTCTTGGATGAGTTATTTCACTTTAACAATTCCTTTGTCTCCTCTTGAGGGTAAATCATACACTAGTTCAATGATCACAAATATGTTTGCATAGCCCACTATCACCAATTCTAATACAAACACAAGAACAATTCATGCATGGGCCAAACTACTACTACTATGCCTAGTATGTTCCTTCTTGATATGTGATTCCACATGTTTATAGTAAATAATTTTCTAAGTCTCCTACCTTAACATAGTAGATCATTAAATCTAGCTCGTGGTTTTCTAGAATTTGTTTTATAACAAAATGGGCCTATGAGTATATGCTTTGCTATCATGTTACTTAAATGAATTTTAAAATCCAAGTCGAAACCATTAAGCATATAACTATGGTTACATGTAACAATCACCCAACCATTGTTAATGATCAATGTTGTAACCAGAGTGTTGAGTTTCATGCCCACCAATGACATCTGAAATCTAATGGAAAAGAACAAATTCATCATAAGTACACCTAATTTAAGTATACAGTTATCACATAATCTTACAAAACCACATTTTCATTGGGCATTTTTTTAAACACATGACTTTCAACATCTACACTTACACACTTTGAATACATATTTACTAGTAAATTCAACACAATAAATTTTGAATAAAAACCATTTCTAATTACATAATCATGAATATCTATCTAGTTCCATAATCCACATATGCATTCATACCTATAATGCACTCATTGAATTTAGCACCAAAGTTTCCATTAGTATTTGTTTAAATAATACACAAGCTTATTACATTACTCAATGATTTTTATAGGCATCGCAATAATGTCAAGAACCATTGTAAAAAATGTATCAGAAAGAAAGGTATCAGTAACATTAATATCAAAATAGAAAATGCACACATAACTAATAGCAGAGTGATGGGAGGTTCATACATTATTTATTAATTTTCTTTATTAACTTTAGTCCAACGGTTTGATATCACATTAATTTTATTGTTTAATGTTTTGGATTTTTTAATAAAATAGAAAGTTGTTCCACTCTTATTTATGTTTGGCAGGTTTTAATATGTTAACTTTTTTTCTTTTGCTATCAATGGCAAGGTTTCCCACAATCTGTAATGAGTCACTGGTTTACAACATATATATAGAAATAACGAAGTAGCATGTATGATGATTCGCACTATCATTGAAACCAAAACCAATCTCAAGAGTTATTGAAAGGTTTGGACATATTTCATATTACCTATTGGTTCTAAATTTCCCAATAATTTATGGAGATGTAATATATAGTTTTCTTTAATTTAGATAATTTAAACTTTAAAATCACACATTTATCTAGTTAATTTTCTTTCGCCCAAAAGGTCAGTGGAGGCGGCGTAGTGGTAAGGTCGCTCTCGTTAAGACGGACAGGTCCTGTGCTCAATCCCGAGCGAGGGCGTGGCTCGCCGTGAGATTTTAACCGTTTCCGGGCCAAGCCCACTCACCTTTGGATCTTAAAAAATATTTTGTTGGGAGATGGCGAATGGAACGAGACGGAAGCCATTGCGGCTAGGGTCCAAACCCTAGCCGCCAGATCTGATCTTCGTTTGCAGGTGCCCTGTCCTTCGCAGCTACCGATCAAGGGTTCTCCCACCGTTCTCTCTGCATTCAGGACGCGATTCGGTGGTCCAGCGCCCCCTCCTGCGTGAACGCGATCTGGAGCAGTGGTAGCCGCTGGTGGTCGCCGCCCGGCCAAGATGGCTTCAAATCCGATTGCCGAAACCGAAGAAGATTTCTTGGAAGCCTTTAAAGCTATAGTCCATTCGGCAGGACCTTCCAAGCCTGTTCTTTCGACTAAGTTTGTTAAGAGGATGGAGGAAATCCCTTCTCTGGAGCTATCTCCAGAGGATCCCTGCAAATTCGCCCTCTCTCTGGCAGAAAACGCCCTCATCGGGAAGTTCACCGGGCTATGGCCCAGCCCCAAAACGGTGGAGGCATGGACTAAGGAACGTTGGATGCCGCTTATACAGGGAAGAGTTACCCTATGGGCAGCAGGCAGGGGTTTTTTTATCTTCAGTTTCTCAAGGACAGAGGACCGGGATCTAGTTTTCAGATCTGGACCCTATTTCATGGGGTCAAGAGGGTTGTTCTTAGCCCCTTGGACTCTTGACTTCAACCCTGGAGCCGA
>ML830218.1:40094-50989 GCA_009831015.1 Picea engelmannii | reverse complement strand
GTTAGAAACCCGAAAGGGAATTGGTGTGGATAGAGGATAGAGGGGAACTGGTGTGGATAGAGTGTTAAGGAACAACAACCCTACACATATAAGACATGTATTATTTTCCTACCACATATAGGCATTGTTCACTTTCAAAATCAAATTACAGGGTGGGTGTTCCATTATGCAACAACACAAATAGAAATAATTTAGTAAATTTTATTCAAACTAATGTCTAACATGAATCTGTTTAGATGAAAAGGTTTTGTGTTAGAAGAAACGAAAAAAATTATCATTTTAATACTCTAATGATCCGAATTTTATGAGGAGAATGAAATGAATACAGATTATTAATAGGTTCTTAACACAAAATAATAGAGATACAGTAAAACCAGTTTTCTATTCAATAACGAAATAAACTGAAACTCTAAAATGTAGCGGAAACAAGCTTGCTGGAATGGTGGCGGCTTATCTCTGAGAAGAGATGTGATGGCAGCGCGCATTTGAAAAAAGAATGTTACAATGAGGCTCTGGAGGAATTTTTACAATAAGCAAGAATGCCAAAAACCCTAGACATCCAAAAACCTAACCCTAGGAGATGAAGCACCAAAAGTCATGTGGGCCCCATTTGGGTAAGTTAGTACATCAACTTCTCGGGGTCGTAACTTTTGCATATGATCTCTATTTTAGGCATGTGATAGCCCGTTGGAAATGTATCGTCAAGGAGATTCATTTTGGGGGCTTAATCATGCCTTTGGCTATCATTGAGGAGCTCGATCCATAAAAACCTTCATTTAGGCCCTCAAAATGGCCCCGGAAGTTAAAACTGTTAAAAATAGTAAATTGCCAAAATTGTCAGAAAATTGTTTTGAGCCAGTTGGAAAAGGTGGGTGGCCACTGATATCCATCTGGATCAATCCTCCCTCCTTAGGAAGTAATGGTCTCCATTTTGTTGAGGTCCCCCATCAGATGAGGAAATTTCTGTTGAATTTGGCCCTAGGTGAGCCACTTGCCTTGGTGCAAGAGTTTCCCTGCTTTGACGACTCGATAAAGTTGGATCCTTTGTTGTCGAGTGTCCTTGATCTGTCTATCCACAATATGATCATTGGATGCCTGTTGTAGGCAGTCGGGGTTGAGCTCTGTTGTTGTCAGTTGTTCTACTACTTCTGAGGTGTCCAATAATCGTGGGAAATAAGGGCGAAGGAGATCCACGTTGAACACTAGGTGCAGACCAAGGAAAGGAGGAATGTTGAGCTCAAAAGCATTATCCCCCACGGCCTTGGTGATAATGTACGGCCCATAACAGAGTGGGCGAAAATTCCGATGGGGTCCTGTAAGGCGTTCTTTCTGCAAGTGCAACCAAACTTTGTCACCCACCTGAAACTTATGTGGCACCTAATGTTGATCATGGCGTTGTTTGTACTTGTCATTGGACTTCTGTAGAATATCCTGAACCTGTTAGAGGATGTGCTGGATCCTCTCAATGAATCAGTTGGCTTTTTAAGCTTCAGTTGGAGCAGGAGATGAGTCGATCAAGGTGACCGTAAGGGGAAGTGCAACATCTATGGGTCCTAATGGTTGGAATCCCAACCCCACTTGAAAGGGGTTGTGGCCAGTTGAGATATGCAGGGCTCGGTTGTAGCTATGTTGGACATAGGGAAGGCTCTCATCCCATGTGCGAGGGTGATTTGAATTGTACATGCGAAGGATATGCACAATCATTCGATTTACAACCTCGGTTTGGCCATCTGTCTGGGGGTGGAAGGTCATGGATTTGGTGAGCTTGGTGTCCAATAGTGACCAGAGGATCGACCAGAATGTGATGAGAAATCGACTATCCTGATCTGAGACAATGGTTTGTGGGATTCCAAAATGTACCCAGACTTGTTCAAAGAAGAGCTTGACAGTGGCCTCTGTTGTGATGCTCTTCTTGCAGGCAACCAGAATCGCCATCTTAGAAAAGCGATCAACAACCACAAAAACATAGTCATTTCCCCACTTGGTGGATGGGAGGCTCGACATGTAGTCCATTGAGATGGATTCCCATGGCCTGTCAGGAGTAGAAAGAGAGGTGTACATGCCATGTTTCTTAGTAGTCGGTTTGGTAATAGCACAGGCAGTGCAGGACCTTATATACTTGCTAACCTCCTGTCGAAGTTTCAGCCAGTAGAAATGTTTATGTAGCATCGCCACTGTATTTTCAACGCCGAAGTGTCCTGCCACCCGACTGTAGTGGGCTTCCCAGATTAGCTTCACTCGCTCAGTTGATGGAACACAGATATGGCCCAGATGACACAACAACCCATCCTGAAGATGGAAATTATCAACAACTGCATTTGCACCCAACATTTGGTAGGTGGTGGTGAAGTTAGGGTCTGTCTCATAGAGTTGGGGCCATCCAGATGTCTCATGTTCGCAAGAGTCTAGAACCGTGGTGAGTGTCGCGATTGGCAGTCTACTGAGGCCAATGACGTAATTGGTGCTTCCTGTTTTATACCTGATGTTGAGGTGGAATTGCTGCAAGTATGTGGACCACTTTTGATGATAGTCATTCTACAATTTTCCCTGTGTCTGCATGAACTGCAGTGGCTTATGATCAGTGTGGATGACTGTCTTCTTCCCAAGAATGTAATGTCTCCACTGGCGGCATGCTTGCACAATTGAGTACATTTCTTTGTCATAAGTAGGGTACTTATGGACAGTATCTGACAGTGTTTCACTATGATAGGCCACGGGGTGGTCGTGCTGAGTGAGAACGACGCCCAGAGCATAGTCTGAAGCATCTGTCTCGATCTCAAAAGGATGTTGCAGGTTTGGTAGTGAAAGTAATGGGGCTGAGCACAAGCGCTGCTTCAAATCATCGAACGTTTATTGTTGGGACCGGCCCCACACAAATTTCACCTTACCACCACCCCTGTTTATTTGGCTGAGGGCCCATGTAATATGGGAGAAACCCAACATGAAATTGCGGTAGAAATTGGCAAGGCCCAAGAAGCTCCGAAGCTCAGTGAGTGTTGTTGGGGCTGGCCAGTCACAGATGACTTGGATCTTGGCTGGATCCACATGTATGCCATGCTAATCAATGATGTAGCCTAGGTAATGGACCTTGTCCATGCCGAAGGAGCATTTTTCCAAGTTGGCGTATAGCTTGTGCTGTCGTAGGGTGTGCAGAACCTGCTAAATATGCTGCAAGTGTTCGACCCAAGTCTTGTTGTAAATTAGAATGTCATCCAGATACACCACTACAAAAGTATTGGTGAATGGTCGCAAGATATCATCCATCATCCTCATGAAAGTGGTTGGATAATTTGTCAAACCAAAGGGCATGACCAACCATTCAAAAAGGCCTTCCTTTGACTTGAAGGCAGTCTTCCATACATCTGTCTGTTCTATCGAGACCTGGTGGTAGCGAGACTTCAGATCAATCTTACTAAACTATTTGGCCCCCATGAGTTGATCAAGGAGGTCATCGATTTGGGGAATCGAGTACCGGTTTCTAACTGTGATTTTATTCAGATCCTGATAATCAATACAGAGTCGCCAGGTTCCATCTCTCTTCTGTACCAGCATGATTGGGGTCCTGCAAAGCGATGAGTTGGGGTGGATGTACCCCTTATGGAGCAGTTCTTGGATATGTCACTTGATCTCCTCATTCTCTAATAAAGAGCAACGATAGACTGGCCCATTGGGTAGCAGTGCGCCAGGGGTCAGATCGATGGGGTGCTTGACCTGGCAATGCAGAGGTACCCCTGTAGGTGAGGAGAATATATATGAGTATTCTTCCACGACCTTATCTACTTGCTTCTGCTGTGTGGAGAGGTCAGCCGCAGAGACCCTAGATGTGGTTGTGATCTTTCACTTATTCTGAGAGTGAATCATGAAGAAGACAAACTTCCCCGTCTGAGAGATGATTGTCCTGCATTGCTTAGCAGAGATCAAGGATATAGCACTAGGTGGGACTGCCTCGGGTATCCTGTAAAATTTCCTATTCAAAGTAATAATAACACTACAAGGCCTAGACTCATATACAGCATGATGTTTCCATAAATAAGGTTGCCCAAAAGAACATCACAAAATTCGAGAGGAGCAACATCACACAATACCTCATCTTTGAAGGGCTTGATGTCATACAATAGTCAGCACTGTTGGTTGACGTGGAGATTGCTTCCTTGGCAGAGCCATCCAATGGTGTAAAGTTGTTGGTGCGGCATTGCTGGCAGGGCCAGCCACTTGACGACCTATGTTGAGATGAGGTTCTTCTAGCTACCGCTATCAATGATGAAGTGCAGCAGGGTGCCTTTTACCCACATCTGTGAATGGAAGAGGTGCTCTCCTTCTTCTGGCTCGTCTGGTTCACCGGGCTAGAGCTTGGTGGTAGCAACGGTGGCACTAGGTTCCGCATCAATGATCTATATTCCCCTTTCTGGTTCTCGCTCAGAATCATAATCTGCATTTGATTCAGAGGCTTTCACTTTGGCCACCAGCGACTTCTTTGAGTGACAGTTAGCAGTGTTATGCCAAGGGATCTTATAGAAGTCGCACCACTTTCCGGTATCTTTCTTTGTCTTTCTGGTGTCCTTCTTTGCTTGCGGCTTGGAATGGTTGTCTGGATACTGTCTATCTTTGCTCTATCCTTTTTTCTATGGGTTGGGGTTTCCCTTTCCTGGCTTTTGTTGTGAGGGATTCCCAGGCCCAAATTGCTGCGTCTTTTGTTTGAGCTTCTGCTCAATTTTGAAAGCATATCGATAGGCCGCGCCCAAGGATGAGATGTCTAGAAATTCCATTTCAATCTGGATGTATCTATGCAAAGCACCACATTACTTGAGCACCAAATTTCTCTCTGAATATTTGATACCCAACTTGGTGCGCAAGGCATGGAAGATATTTGTGAAATCTGGCACTGCTTGGTCTCTTTCTTGCCACAGTGTGGTCCATTTGGCATACAGGTCATCATAACTTCTGACAGGGTAGTATTGTTCCTTAATAGCATCCTTGAAGGATTCCCAGGTGGATGTGACTAAAAATAATGAGGTTTCCTATATTTCCTTTTGCACACAGAAAGTTTCCCACCAATCTTTGACATGGGGAATGGCTTTGAGGAGTGCAAAAGTAATCTTTTCTTTATTTGAAAAGTTATGGACAGAAAAATACCCTTCTAGTAGATTCAACCACTTGTCTACAACATCTGTGTCTATCTGACCTTCAAATATAGGAATATCAAAGTTTATTTGTACCTTTAAGGGGGCGGCGCCTCCGTTCAAAGAAGATGCATCGCCTGTTGGTAGCCGCCGAAGGATTTGCGCAAAACTATCCATCATCTCGTTCCTCTGTTGTGTGAGGGATTCCTCAATCAACAGTTTGAAAGGATATCTTATCCCATCATATTTCTTTTCTCCTGCCATGGGAGGTCACTTGGGCGTGTGAGAGCTTCTTTCCTCAAGAGAAAGAAGCTCGAGACCCAACTCTTTGTACTCCGACCTTGTTGGGGACATGCATTAAGACGACAAGGAGTAGACCGCTCTGATACCACTGATCAGAATTTTATGAGTAGAACGAAATGAATATAGATTATTAACAGGTGTTTAACACAAAATAACAGAGATACAGTAAAACTGGTTTTCTATTCAATAATGAAATAAGCTAAAACTGTAAAATGCAGCGGAAACAAGCTTGTTGGAATGGTGGCGGCTTATCTCTAAGAAGAGATGTGACGGCAACATGCATTCACAAGAAGAAGGTTACAATGAGGCTCTGAAGGCCTTTTTACAATAATAAAGAATGATAAAAACCCTAGGCATCCAAAAACCTAACCCTAGGAGATGAAGTGCCAAAAGTCATGTGGGCCCCGTTTGGGTAAGTTAGTACATCAACTTCTCGGGGTTGTAACTTTTGCATACGATCTCTGTTTTAGGCGTGTGATAGCTCGTTGGAAAGGTATCATCAAGGAGATTCATTTTGGGTGACCAATTATTCCTTCAACTATAATTGAGGAGCTCAATCCAAGAAAACCTTCATTTAGGCCCTCAAAATGGCCCTGGAAGTTAAAACTGCTAAAAATAGTAAATTGCCAAAATTGTCAGAAAACTATTTTGAGCCAATTGGAAAAGGTGGACGGCCACCGATATCCATCTAGATCATCCAAATATATCTACAATTCAGAATTAGGCTTGGAAGGCCTATTTAGTGATAATACAAATTCCTTACAAGTCTAACTAATACACTATTCATTAATTGATCAAAATTTTGTAAGTAGTGGGTGGAGATGTCCCAAATCCCAAAGCCACAGTGAGAAATCCTTTCCCCACCTGAAAATGAATGGATACTTTGGGTCATCATCTTGACTAGGTCAAAATCAGCTACACCTTGGCACTCACATGCTCTCTCATTAGCACTTGCATTTCCATCATTTTCCCATGTGCCTTCAATATCAAGATGTATCGCTCCAACATTACCAGGTATAGGTTGGAGTTGAATATCACTTTCATATCGCTTCGCATTTTCTTGGGAGTGGTGGGAACCATTTCTTTTGTTTTCTCCCTGGTAAAGAGAATGATTGAATCACATCATTCATTTAGGGGGAACTAATTTTATGGGTTGAGATGAAACAAATGCATATTCAAACACAGGTTGCACATGTTAATGATGTGTGTGTTGCCTTAGAATCTACAAAATTTTGGAGCTTGTGAGTCGAACTTGACTTCGTGTTAAAAAAACTATTGTTGAAATTTTCTTCATAGTATGTCATGAATTTACTTTCGTCTTTGATTGGGTGTCATCGTAGCTACTTTTTCCATGGGTGTGCTATGAAAACTCATCCTTTTGACTGGCTAATGAATTTGGGCTTCCATGCAGGGGTAGAATATGAGCTTTAGTCATTGATACTATGACTAATCTAATTGTTCATGTCCATCATGTGCTAACCCAGGTTCCATCCATGTCAGCCTAGCATGTTCCATGTAGACGAGGAGGATGTTACATGTTGAATCATCAAACCATCATAAGGACACTTTACTCTAAAATATTGATAAGTTATTATATTGTTGGGGAAAAAATGGATAAAAATTGTGTATGTGGTTTTGAAATGTCCAACGTTTCGAATGGACACTCCACCCATCATCATGGAAACAAAAATATCATATGTTGGAAAAGAGTCTCGAGGTTTGAATTTAAATAGGAGGATTGGTAAGTGATCATTGAATGAGAATTATGTGTAGAATTAGGTAACAAATTCATATTAGTCATTGAGATTAAAAGAGTGTCGTTGAGCTTAAATTCAAACCTAGACACTCTTTTCCAACATATGAGATTTTTGTGTCCCTAATGATGGGTGGATGATCCAAGTGGATATTGGTGGCCACCCACCTATTCCACTGCCTCAAAATATATTTTTCCACCTTGGCAGTTTTTCTACGGTTTTTTGGGTCCTAAACTTCTGGGATCGTTTTGAGGCCTTAAACAACATTTTTTTGACATTTTGGGGTCCATGCAATAATTAAAGGCTTTTCCTGGGCATGGTCGAAATGTGTTCTTCTTAGCTAGACATTTCCATAAAGTTGTTGTGCACCCCAAACAGAGATCGTATGCAAATGTTGTGCCCTCGGGAAGTTGACATATCAAATACCCACATTGAGGCCCACAAACCTGTTGGCGCTTCATCTCTCAGGGTTAGGTTTTTGGATGTTTAGGATTTTTTCATTTATGCTTTATGTTAAAAATTCCTTTGGAGCCTCAATGTAATCATCGTCTTGGGAATGAGCATAGCCCTCACATCTCTTCTCAGAGATAAATTGTCACCATTATAGCGAGTTCAATCACTCTGTATTTTCACAGTTTTTGTACATTTATCTCATTAATGCAAATTGTATATTACTATATCATTGTGTTTCTTGCAATATCTCTTTGTATTTCCTTATTATATGTCCACCTTCATTTCGTTCTCAAAATAATTTGGATCAGTGGTAATAGAGCAGGCTACTCCTTTTTTTTTTTTCTCATGCATGTCCCCGATGAGGTCAAGGTATAGAGAGTTGGATCTTGAGATAGTTTCTCTTGAGGACAACTAAACCAACCAGCCTCCCATGGAAAAAGAAAAAATAGATGGGGCAGCAAGAGATCCTATCAATATGTTTCTTGAGGAATCCCTCAAGCGACAGAGGGACGAAATGATGGATATTTTTACCAAATACTTCGATGATTGTCGACAATAGTAGACGTGTCTTCATCAAGAAACCACTTTGGAGGCGTTGCCCCTTTCAAGGCACAAGTTAATTTTTGTATTCATGTGTTTTAAGTTCAAATAGATGCAGATGCTTTGGAAAAGTGGTTAAATATGATAGAGGGTTATTTATTTGTACACAATTTTTCCAATAAAGAAAAGATCACTTGTGTGATCCTTAAGGTTGTCCCCCATGTCAAACATTGGTGGGAAACTTAATGTGAGAAAAATTCCACGGAGGAGTCTCGAATGTTTGAGGTTGAACCCACTTGAGATGTTTTCATGGATGCCATCAAGGAATAATATTACCCTATTGGAAGTTATGACAACCAATACATGAGATGGACCACACTGTGTCAAGAGAAGGACCAAACAGTGTTGGATTTCACAAATACCTTTCGTACCTTACACACCAAGTTGGGTATAAAAGACTCCAAGTGGCATCTGGTTCTAAAATACAATGGGTGTATACACAGGTACATCTAAACAAAAATGGATTTTCTTGACATCTCATCACTGGAATCCGCTTATCAATATGTTGTCAAAATCGAGCAGAAATTTAAGCTATGGAACAAGCAGGAGTTCAGGTTTGAAAATCCACAACAGTTGAAGTATGGTAAAGGTGGCCCTAACTCACAGAACATCCAACCTCAAGACAACCAGTCCAAGCCATAGGAAAAGAAGGGTAACATGAAGACAAAGAAGAAAACTGGAAAGTGGTGTGACTTCCACAAAATCCCTTGGCACAACATCAATGAATGTCACTCGAAATAGTCATTGGTGGTTGATCTCAAAGAAAAATATCCAAGCCCCGACTTGAACTCTGATTCAGAAAATAATAAAAGGAAACAGATCATTGATGCAAAACCCACTGCTTCCATCACGACCACAACAATCCAACCAGAAGAACTAGAGCGTCCTGAGGAGGGGGAGTGCCTCTTCCATTCACATATGTAGGTGAAGGGGACCCCACTAAATTTCATTTTTAATAGAATAAGCCAAAAGAACCTCATCTTAGCAGAGATCATCAAGCAGTTTGATTTGTCGACAACACCACACCCACAACCATACAACATTGGGTGACTTCACCAGGATGAGATCTACGCGTCATCCAATAATTTCCCATGTCTTATATACGACATCAAACCCTTCAAGGATGAGTTATTGTGTGATGCTACCCCACTGGAAGTATGTGATGTTCTGTCGAGCTAGTTGTATATGTGGAAGTGTCATGTTGTTTATGAGTCTTGATTTCATAGTGTCATTGTTACTCTTGGGGGTCATATCTACATGGTACCAGAGGTAGTTCTGACTACTGTCCCAAAAAAATAGTGTTGCAAAGTAATCTCTCATACCACAAATTTTAGCCTCTTCACAATCCGATCAAAAGTTGAATAGAAGGAAACTGCAACCACTATAGCCTCGGCCCAAGACCTTTCTATCCAATAGAAGCGGGGAAACAAGATTGTAGAAGAGCACAAAGCTATTCTTTCTTCACCTACAGGGGTGCCTCTTTACTTCCAGGTCAATCCAAGCTATAACAGATCCCTTCATAGCTCTATTGGCCACAACCCTTTTCAGGCATGCTTGGGGTTCCAACCATTATCCCCCACTGATATAACTCTTCATGTTGCATCTTCACCGAAAAAGTCCTCCCACACTCAGGAAGATCATGCAACTAAAATGGTTGAACGGATCCAACCCCTCCAGCAACAGTTTCATGACAGCCTTCAACAAGCTAAGCAGGACAACTTCTTCAGCAAGGCAAGCAGCTCACCAAGGTTCAGATTCAAAAAAATCTTCCCCATATCCCACGGGAACTTGACATAATGCAGATGATTGCTTCCTAAGGGGGGAGGATTTATCTAGGTGGATATGTGTTTCCAACCACCTATTCCATTAGCTCAAAATACAATTTTCCACCTTGGCAATTTTTCTACAGTTTTTCGGGTCCTGAACTTCCAGGGCCACTTTGAGGCTTTAAACGACATGTTTTTGATGTTTCAAGGACCAATACATTAATAATGGATTTGGTATAGGATCAATTGTAATGTGTTCTTCTCAGCTATACCTTTCCAATGAGCTATCATGCACCCCGAACGGAGATCGTATGCAAAATTTACACCCTCGGGAAGTTGACGTATCAACTACCCCCATTGGGGACCACAAACCTTTTGGCACTTCATCTCTCAGGGTTGGGGTTTTGGATGTTTAGGGTTTTCTCATTTATTCTTTATGTTAAAAAATCCTTTGGAGCCTCATATTAATCATCATATTGTAAATGAGCGTATCTATCACATCTCTTCTCAGAGATAAGTTTCCACCATTCTAGTGAGTTCATTCACTCTGTATTTTTACAGTTTTTGTACATTTATCTCATTAATAGAAATTGTGTATTACTATATCTCTGTGTTTCTTGAAATATATTTTTGAATTTCCTTATTATATGTCTACCTTCATTTAATTCTCAAAATAATCTGTATTAGTGGAGTGTCCACTCGAAATGTTGGTTGTTTCAAAACCACGTACATAATTTTTATCCAGAAAATGTTTCCAACGTTATGACTAACTGTGGAAACTTACATTCTCAAAAATTGTTATATTATAAAAAAGTGCCTCTACAATGGCTATGTCCCCGTCATCAATGAATTTGGGAACTTTAATGATAAAGTAATTTTAAAATAGTTAGAATATTTTT